>JAULKM010138244.1:0-18585 GCA_032355605.1 Rubia tinctorum
CCCAGGAAAGAAATAGCTAGCGATGCTAACTTCCAACATTTCCGAACTTGCCTCACTAGCTAAGAAGCTTCCCCAGCAACACCCAACTAGAAAGGGTTGTACCAGTAGTAAATACACCCAACTTGTATCTATTTTAATGGTATGTGCAATGTACTCCTTCCGTACCACTATTATTGGCACATTTATTTTTTCACAATTTTCAATGATCATGTTTGATCGTCAATAACTCTAGTTACATATAATAATTTCACATAAAAAATTAATATTTAGAAAATAGATGTTAAGACGAATATAACAATATCTCACATGATACATTTATTATAAATATATTAGCTCAGTTAAAGTTTTTCAAATTTGACTTTGAAAATGTAAACATGTCAATAATGGTGGGAAGGTGGGAGTAATGTCCTAGTCTCGCAAGTTGTAAACAGGAACCTTCGTTGCTTCATACTTGGGTTTTGTTTTGTCAACTAAACATAGTTTAAGTACATAATAATGACTCCTCCTCGATAGAAAAAGTTATCCATATTTTCCAAGTACCTCCAGCTCGATTCAGATCCATCACGCGTCACATGAGATCTTGTTAGATTAGCCGTCAAGAAATGTGCCCGGCCGGGGCAGTCGACGAATCCCAACTACCCCTAGAACCAGCACCTTCCCCACCAGAAGAAGAAGAAGAAGAAGAAAATGCTGTGCCAGTTCACATCCCTTCGTTCATCGCATCCCTTCTTCTCGAACCATTTCAATGGATCCAAATGCTGTCTTCAACATTGGACTCCACCTTCGTGCTGGGGGTCATCCTAGTATACGGTCTGAGCCAAGGTTTCGCGGCGTCGGTCTTCAAAGTCGTGTCGGATTACTACTGGAAAGACGTCCAGAAAGTGCAGCCTTCTGCAGTTCAGCTCTTCATAGGATTGTACTACATCCCGTGGGTTCTGAAGCCCGTGTGGGGCCTCCTCACCGATGTTTTTCCGGTGAGAGGGTACAAAAGAAGGCCTTATTTCGTGGCCGCCGGAATACTGGGGTGTAGTTCGGCGTTGGCTTTGGGTTTGAGTGGCAATTTGGTCATTTTATCGGCTCTGTTGCTTCTGATTGGGATAACAACTGGGATTGCCATTGCAGATGTCACCATTGATGCGTGTATTGCGAGGAAAAGCATAGAGAATAAGGGGTTGGCTCCTGATATGCAGAGCCTTTGTATGTTTTGTTCTTCTGTTGGTGCGCTTTTGGGGTACTCTTGTAGTGGCCTTTTTGTTCATCACATTGGACCTCAGGCAAGTTTAATTCTCCCCCTCTCATCTTTTTCAATGTTTGATTGTGTTGACAGTTCCACTCCCCCTTTGTCACATACTTACTAATCTGCACATTTACTATTTGACAGTCAACACTGTCAAATTTTGGCCACGTATTTGAATAGATATATAAACAACAATATTATCGTGTGTGATATTGTTGGATTCATTGTAGTAAGTAACTTTTAAATATTAATTTTTTATTTTCCGTTATTATACATAGTTAAACACTTTAACGGTCATACATGTTTGTTTAAGATCGTGAAAAAGATTCCGTGAGCGCTAGTATGAGATGGAGAGAGTATCTACTTTTTCAATGTGTTTAGTTTTTAATTCCCATTGTGCATGTTTGGAGATGGGAAAGAGTACAAATATCATGTTAAACAATCAAATTACAAGAACAGAGAAGACTGCATTCTCATATTATGAACTACTGTACTGTGATAAACCACACAGAGCCACACGTTGATAGGCAAATTTTATAATCAGAGTCCGTATGGTTCTATTGTAAAGCTAATTGTAGGGCGTGCGTAGAAGAGAGAATTCATGATTTTATATATTGAGTTATAATTTAGTTTTTAATTAACCGTGGGAATATAGGTCCATTATATTTTAGTCCTTTGGCTGGGACGGAGGGGATAGTTCTCAACTGACAATGCAGGAATGATTTTACTTTCATCATAATATGAATGAGATAATGAATGAAGAGCAAGACATTCTTTTAGTACTCCCTCCGTTCATTTAATTGTTGTACACTCTCTTTTTTACGATGTTCATTTTATTTTGACACGTTTCATTTATGAAATGATTTAAGATACGCGCAATCACCCATTTTACTTTTACTTTTTTGCAGTCTAATTTGTACTCCCTCACGTGCTATGTTCATTGTTCATGTTGCGTGCGTGTGCTGATTCTTCTTTTTATGCCTGTTTTGCATACGTTTAAGCATACACATAGCACCATGTTTCCAACCTAGTTTAATTTACAGGGGTCACTTGGGCTTTTGGCGATGCCAGCAGCTGCAATGGTTGCTCTAGGATTTGTGATTAAGGAGTCAAGGACACCCAATGATATCCAATCCGACAAGAAAAAGGTGCGGGAAAATTAACACTCAATGTTGGCTGAGTTTATTTAAAGTTTTTTTTATTATAGAAATTTGGTCATTTTATTGCGCGTTGTTTACATATGGATGCAATCGAAAAACTTATGATTTGGAAGAACAAATTTGAGTAATGATATGAATTGACAAGCGTCGAACTTTAAAAATAAATTTTGAAATATATCCAACAGAAAAAAGGATAAAATATCTGAAATATTATTGAATCTAAAAGATTAAATTCATCTTGAAAATATCTTTCTAATTTATACTAATAGACAGCTAACTATAAAAGGCATAAAAGTATTTTCTTAATTTAAATACAATTATTCTAAGAATAACAAAATAAATATATTCATTCAAAAACGGGAACTCTACCTAAAATATAAAAGGATATAGTAAGATATCTCCTAAAACATCTCTAGTATATGTTAAATAATGTCATTTTTGTCACATGACATTCAAACGTAATTGCTTGTATAGTTTTCCACATTAGCTTCATAAAAAAATTAAAATGTAATTATTAATTAACCATACCCCATCTAATATGAAGTCATCTTTTCATTTCTCCATGCAAGTCTCATTAATAATATTCAACTAAAATATTGAAAGTTTCATCATCTCCCCACTTTTCTTCTCTTTTTTCCATACTACTCCATTTCATTTTGTTAGGTTTTCCTTTTTCAAATTCATATCTTTGTACTTATGTCACAATTATATGTATTTTTCTTTATTCACTTAGGTCTCATGCAACTTAATACAATCGCTCTCACCCTCACTATGTGGTTTTATCTTTAAAAAGTTATACATAAATCAAACAACTTTGACATGAATGAGAATATTTGGTCAAAACCAACTAATTTTTTAAATTAATTTATTGAAATTATAATAAAAACATAAAGGGTAGTGATTTATGAATTAATATAAGTTTGGGCATTGCCGAGTATCACCTAGTAAATAGGTTATATGACTTTGTTTATTGGTGACCAAATTCAATTTGGTCACCACCCTTGGGTTAAAAAATCACAAACGAAAGTCCAACCTCAGTTAATTTATGAGACAGAAGCCACCTTTATTTTGGTAGGTGAAAGAGTAGATGGTGGACCATGTATCACACTCACATTAGATGGAAATATCAAATATACAATATCATATTAAATCTATTTCTTTTATCTCCTTATTTAAATATCTGATTTTATATTGCTTTTATTTTTTATTTTATTGTAATAAAATTAATTACAACACAAAGTCTTGTTTTAAACAGACTAATCGTTAGACGAGATCATTTTACAATTGATATACAAAGGAATGATTAGATGTTTGTTTTTATTTATTTCTACTAGGTACCTATAATTTTGAAAAATATTTAAAATGTATCATAAGATATAAATAACTATAATTTTACCCTAAAATTTATTAAAATGAGGTTTTTAATTATTGGTCTAATCGTTAGTCGGTCTAATAGGAGATTTTCTTTCTTTTTACAATAAACTACATTTTTCATTTCAAGATCATTTTGCTATAGTTCAATGTACAATTCAATATTTCTCTTTTCCTTGTTTTTGTAGTTAGTGTTAATCCTTTGTAATTTATCAATGCACAACTCCATTTTTATAATTAGTGTTAATCTCTCTCCATTTTATTATATATTTTATTATTGAATATTTATAAACAAACATAAAAATACTATTAATATTTATTTAATATTTTGAAATATACTATTTGTATTTGATATTAAAATAGTATATATAGAAGAGATAAAGTTGGTTGGGTTGGGTTGGGTCATTGATAAACCTTCAAAAAGAAATTAATTGGTATGATTGTATATTGTGTATGTGGATGAGAAAGATATAATATTTAATTAAAAAATTGGTTGGGTTGAGTCATGGATAAATACAGTCTTTTTTAAAAATAAAATATATCACGTGTTATGGATAAACATAGTCTAAAATATTCTCCAAGTGAGAATTGAAAACCAATTATTTTCCAGATGAAATATTAGGAAACATAGTATTCTAATAAGAAAAGAAAACTAAATATCCTCCTTAAGAGAATATGAAACATAATTGGATGAATATGGAATTTATGTATTGACCTAAAAATAATAACGAACAATATTAAGTGGTTGTATTTTTTTTAAACCAACCATATTATATATTAAATAAAGTCCAAAGCGTTACATAGGGTTTTGCCTAACCTATTGGCTATCTCATGCTCGATCAGTAGTTGTTTTCGGTCAAATTTATGAAAAGAAATAAAAGGAAAGAGGTTGTTTTGAGTTTTGAAACAATCTTGATTGCCAAAAGGCACATATGTCACGAAAAGGAACTTTGTTGTCCCATATCTGTTTTCAAAAAAGTATCACAATGGTCATTCAAATACCGGACGCCAAATTTGCTATGAAATTGCTAAACCTTGCAACAACCGATTTCCTTTTCGATTTTTTCTTCGGCTCCTACATCAGTTTCCTCCACTCCAAAGAACTCGACGTCGAGTTCTCTTCTAGATAAATGGCCTCATTCTCATGATACTCAGAAATAGCCGAAGGTTTAGGCAAACAATACCTTAGAATCAAGTCAATTGTGCTTTTAGACATCGCACAAACTTCTTCTTTGGCCACCACTTCTTCCTTCAAAATCAGAGTCCTTGACAACATTGTGGTTTCTTCCTAGAGGATTTTTGTTCAGCCCTCCTCTCTTGACTGGTAGCTCACTGTTGTTCAGGTTATTCAATTGCAATGTCTGCGCGTCCATTTGGTTTTTCATCTGTGTCGTCAAAGCAGTTGTAGTAGCGGTAAAAGCCGTGGTCATCCCTTCCATATCTACCTTGGTTGTTAGTTGTTCTCCCACCGTGAATCAAGAAAAAAATTACATGAGAAACCCTACTCTGATACCACCTGACACAACTAAAAAATGTAGGATTCGTGGCAAATTCAAGTAACGATATGAGTTGACAAGCATCGAACCGTAAGAACAAATTCTAGAATCCATAAGGAAAGAAGATAAATTCTCTGGAATAATCAAGGGATAAAATTCATCTTGAAAATATGTGTCGTATTCGTACTAATAGATAGCTAACTATAAATGGAATAAAAATATTCTCTTAATCTAAATCTAATTATTCTAAAATTAACAAAAGAAATATATTCTGGTAAAGATGAAAACCCTATCTAAAATAGAAAATAACATAAGAGTTCTTCTAACACGGATTATCCTAAAACATAAATATGAAATAAATATTCTCCAAATGAGAATAGAAAACTAATTTTTTCCTAATGAAATATTAGAAAACATAGTATTCTAATAAGAAAAGAAAACTAAATGTCCTCCTAAAAAGAATAGGAAATGTAATTTTATCGAGAATGGAATTCATTAATAGACCTAAAATTAGTAATGAAAAATATTAAGAGATTAAGAGGTTGTTTTGAAATCTGAAATGATTTCGGATTGTCAGAAAGACCCATATATCTTAGCAAAGTAGTTTGTTGCATTTATTACCTCGTTTCCTCTGTTGAAAATGTATCATAATAGTCATTTGGACAACGAACACTAAATCTGCACTAAAATTAATGAACTTTTGTGACGGTCGATTTCATTCTTTAACTCCTACATCACGGGTAAAGATAATTAGTTTACATGATGCAGTAACTGAAATACGTATTGATTCATAAGTGTTTGGAAAATTTTATCATAAGATTAATCTAAAATTTTGTTTGACAGAGTTCTAGTTGTTTGAAAAATTAACTTTAAAATATTTTGTACTTTTGCAAAAATAAGTCATTCTTTAGTATTTGAATCTAAAACAACTTAATTTACAAATAAAGTAACTTATAATCTTTACCAAACACACATTTGATCAAGTTGGATTGGAGATTGATTAGAATAATAATTAGATGGATTATTTTTAAATAATCATTCATAGGTGTTAAAAAAAACACCTAGTAGCGATTACAATAAGTGAAATTGACATTCAACTCAATTAGTCTCTAGCAATAACTAATATATTGCAGTGATAACTAAATTAAATGTCAATCAGACCGATCATCTGTATTACAAATTAGAGATCCAATAAAACTGTAATATTGCCATTAGAATATTAACTCGCTTCCCTAAAAAATTATGACCACTTGACAGAGAGGAGCGTATCATCATCAATCACTTTGCCAAACGGGGATTTCCAAAAATTACAACAGCACTTGATCCAAAGCACGATCTATGTTATTTAAGTTGTATACACATTAAAAAAACACATATTTGAAACATCCAAATGGAAATCCTATTACAAAACACAAACAAAATAATAAAAACTCTTGAACTAAAGTAGCACCATGAACTCTTAGTATTTGATTTTCTTTCAACCATATTTTCCTCCAACTCTTATGAATAAATCTATTGGACTATCCATATAGTTACATTGCCTTATATCTTGTTTATTTTATTTTTTTTTATTTTATTTTCTTCTTATTTCAAAATTTATTTAATATATATTCAAGGATTGAGATCATTTAGTTCACTTATAATATTAGTATACCCTCTTTATTTTCGTTTAATCTTTTATATTTGAGTTTTCAAAATCAAAGGTATATAAATTTTATCATATAAGATTTTGTTAGACTCAGTTTAATCAATATTTTCTAAATATCTATGTTTTATACATTAATTAAATATTTAAAGATATTAGCCATGAAATGTGTGGATTTTATACTTTTAAAATGTCAAAGTGGAAAATTATATAGGGAGAGAGCAATATTGCAACAAATGGGCGTCAAGGCGATTAAAATGGGGGTTAGAAAGCGGTGGCAAACCGCCGTCCCTGACACCACCGCACAATCAGGCAACTATTGCACAACAGTTTAAACCTCCGTGAAATGAGATAGGCTTGATTTCGGAACTGCACTCGGAAATTAATATAAAAGAGAGATCAACCACACCACATTGTCCCATTCTTTATATGAATACGGATCAACATTCCTCTTCAACATAACACAACCACCGTCATCCTCATATTTTACACTAATATCAAACACACCTACAATCAAACCCATAGTAATAAACATTCAAACAACAATCATCAATCCACATTGAAAAATAACATACAATAAAAAAATCGGTGGGTTTACCAGCAACAAATTCAAAAGAAAAAAGAAACCATACCATGATAATATGAAGTTTATCACCACACATTCTTTAAATTTGAAGTCTTCGTTACGGATTTTAAAGGAAAAGGAAGAAGTGCTATTTGGGGGATGAGAGGGGGGGGGGGGGAGAGAAAGAAGGAAGAAAGAAAGGAAAAATGGAAGAAAAAAAATGAAAAGAAAATGACTTCTGCTGGGAAGGAGGAACATAATAAAGGTGGAATACTTCTTCGGAGTTCTTACTTTGGTGTATTCAAGACACTAGTTCCGACTTCGGAAATTCATTTCTTAAGTCGGTTCCTGATCCGCACTCCCCATGGTCATTAATAACACCAACCTTTTCAAGGGAGAACAGTACTAACCCGCGGAGCGTTGGGAAGATCAATAATAGAATTTATATGTTTCTTATATGCTGACTACCAGCTACTAGAAAGTAGCTAGTGGCAAGTTCAGGGTCGTCCACAGAGATACTAAAAATCAAAAGTTAACTAAACACAACTCACAATCGGACGTCACTCTGATTGTGAGTCGGGAATAGCTACTGCTAAAAACATAGGATTTGGGGGGGGGGGTTAGTAAACAACTACTCATGCAATTTAGAGATGAAACTATATTAACTAGCCTTGGGGATATTTGTGTAACATGAATGATGAATGATTTTGATCCTAGATTTTATCGCATATAAGACATATAAACATATCTTATGCCTATGTCACATAGTGTGGATGATGGTCGGTCATTCCCAATGTTTGTCATACAAAGGCTCATCGGCATATTATAGGCTAACATCACTGCCCCGTAATAGGGAAAGTGCGCTGAAGGACAAAGGATATGAGTTGTGTTCCTCTATCCCCGTAAAACTCACTCTCAATGCTAACGCATCCCCGCTTAAAGGATCAAATGCCTAAGCAGTTGCCTTGTTATGGTAACAATCGTTAGGTATGCGAGTAAGGAGAATACATCTCAGGCACTTCACTTTGGATGCTTTTCCCTAGGCCTATAGAGGAAAAGGAATCGGCATCTCACGATGACTCTAAGGTTGAAACGACGATGGTAGATACACGACAACCCTAGTTGCTACAAACTATCATGCTTAATCTATCGGGGTACACCGAGGTTGCCTCGCACCCCGTTAGGGGTAACACCTTCCCTAACATGAACATTATTACGCGATGATCCAATCAAGCTAAGTTATAACAATCAGTATGGTACTCTCAATCAAACATGAATATTTATAAATATGGAAGATAGGAAGATCTAGAATCTCACAAAATTATCACCTAGTCATGAATACAAATGAAATCTACAAGTAATAAACTACTCTAATACTAATCGATCCATGGCATTCATTGAATTAAATGTCATAGATCTAAGAAACTATAAGAAGGAAAAGAGAAAAAGAACTCTAGAGAGAGAGAATTCTCTTCTTCCTTCCCACCTAAAAAAATAAAATGTACATTATGCCAACTTACTAAACCCTGAGAGACTAAAGACTCCTTATATAGGAGAAGAAAAATGAGCCTCTGAAGGCCCAAGTTTGGAAAAAACCTAATGAAACCCCAGTAATACCACTAGTGCCATGTCGGCACGAGCCGTGTAAAAGCACACGGGCCGCAGACTAGAATTGCTTCCCAGGTGTACTGACCATGCAGCGCGTGCAAAAGCATGTGGGCCACGGGCCAGAGCCAGAGTCGTAGTTTTCTTCTTCTGAGTGCGCGGTTACTCAATACCTCACGGGTCGCAGACTAGAGACCTTATTCTTAAACTTCTAAGCGCATGGGCTATGGAAAAGCACATGGCCTGTGTGGGGACTTAGTCGCCTCAGAATTTGATCTGGCACGAGCTTGGAACGGGCCGTGTAAATCTATACGGGCCATGCCAATTTTCGACTCTTCCAAAACTTGGATTTTTTCTTCAACTTGTTTGCGCCGCTACGAGTGAACCGATAATCCAATTTGGCAGTTCTTGTAGTCGATTGTATAGCGCTCGAGAAGATGAATCCAACAGTGCCACCCACAAAGGCTGATTCTGCACAGATTATTTCCAGAACTTGGTTTAACTCTCGGATCTCAATTCATCTGCTTCTTTCTTTTTTCTGCGATTCTTCTATCTTCTACCACGTTTTAATTCATGCCCTTTCGTCTTCTACCATCCTAGGGATTAGCCTTCTACAATATAAACTAAAGTTCTTACGAGAAATCTACAAATAAAAACAAATAAATTAGAATACAGATGCTCGTAAGGACATAGAATCCATTAGATCTAAATAAGCTACAAAATGAGGGATTTGATTATGAAAATCAACAATGGACATCTAAACAACTTGTAATGTGAACCACTTAAACCTAACAATCTACCATACAAACGCCTACTAGAAGATATGCTAAATGCACTAGGAAGCACATGCTTCCAGAGTCTCATCAGTTCCACTTTTGGAAATGCCTTGGAAGTGCTTTAAAATAGAATCTTTTAATGCATATTTTTGCAGGGTTTCTTAACCAGCGATTCAACCATCGTTGTCTACTTTAGTGCAATCTAGACACATGTTCCAAAGTTCCCTCGAAAGTGCACTTCAGAAACATGCTCCTCCATCAGAAGTGCCCTAAAATAGTAGGTTTTGGTGCAAAATCTTGTAGAGTTTCTTAGACAGCGGTTCAACTGTTGATGTCTACTTTAGTGCACTCCGAACATATGTTCTGACTTCGGACCTTCCCTCGGAAGTGCATAAAATTAAACAACTGAGTCATTGTACTACACTTTTAACGGCGAAATCCAACGGTCGTTGAACATACTATGTTAAATGGTTGTTATTCACCAACCACCATCTAACGGATATTCGGAGTCGTCTATTATCAACCAGACTACTGAAAACTAATTTTGATTATGGAACATAGAATAGACGGCGTTTTGAAAGAAATAAAAATCCATAACTGCTGTACAACGAAGTCGTTAATGATGATTCCTATACTAGAGGAAGGAGTATATATTTAAAAAAAATTATATGTGGCAATAAAGCTCAGAATGTGTATGGTTATGAGATTAACTAGAGAATGAATATCTAGAAATGAAATGAACCCCATTATCCAGGACGGTTTAGCACAATACCAAAATTTATATTTTAATTTAAAATATTTATGCTAAACAATTTTTTTGTACATTTCATTCAATTTCAAATTCACAAATCAAATGTCACCTAATATTTAGAAGTAGTCTTGTGAAAATCAGTCTTCTTGTAACTAGACCATTTTGCAATTTTTAGGAGAGGAAACTATAAATTTACAAGTATGGCCGGTCTTGGCCCTGTGTGGGTTGTGTGATTGCTCGAGACCCAAATGTTAGTAGCTGTATTTTTTATAAAAACCAATTTGTGATCGATTCAATTTTTTTTGTAATAAGCTAAATCATGTACCAAGATATATACTATAAATGCCAAATAATTCCAAAATACATAAAGGCTCCAAATACATCCAACACATAAAAATAGTCCCATGTTTTTATCTCCACAAACCTTCCATATTGGGGGAGAATGAAGGAATTGATTTAGGTCATAAGTGGATTAAGGGAAATATAAGGAAATATAAAGTAAAAGTCAGGTATATCACCCTTAATCCACTTATGATTTAACTCGATTCCTTCATTCTCCCCCGATATGCCTCATTTTATTTCCAGCAAACACGTTGCCATCACTGACTTGACCATCAAAAATGTCCAGACTATATATTACTTTAGCATGTGCGTGAATATTCATATGGATGAAGTATTAATTTAATTATTTTTCTTTATACATGCATTGATTATTGCACGTGTCCTTCCTACCATACATATTTAGTTGGAGTTTCAATTTAAATTATCCAAATTTGTTTTGAAGCGTGAGTATCGATCCTTACCTATAAACTAAGATATAATTTTAACTCCCACCTCTTGATTAATGTAGGCATTTGAAAATTTAAGAGATGCAATGTATGGGATGTATAAAACCATCCGAATCCCAGATGTATGGAAGCCATCATTGTACATGTATCTGTCTCTAGCTTTGAGTATTAGTACTCACGAAGGTCAGTTCTATTGGTACACCGATCCTGAAGTTGGTCCAGCATTCTCCCAGGTAATGAATCTAATTTTAAAAGAAAGTGGTTTTTAATTATAATGCAAATGAAAAAGGGGTTGACAGGTACTTAATTTCAATAATAACATGTAAGTTTATTTGATTTTTTTCTCAATATTTATAGGATAAGCTGCCCTTGTCCCTCTAGAATAATGAAATAGAATTTTACAATTTGTTGCTTTATAAAGTATAATCTAAGTTTTCATTAAACATTAATAAAAATATTTGATTCATCAAACGGTAAATTTAACCAATTTTTGGGGAAAAAAGTACGATTTTGAACTAGAAGCAAAATGAACTCAGTAGTTTTAAGAAACAAAAAAGAAACCTTGTACATCAATGCAATATTGTTTTTTTTCAAGCATGTTTCAACCAAATACTTTTCACATATCATTAGTAATCCCTTGAAATATTCTCTCTCCCCTGTAAGCGACAAACCTAGAGTTTAGAATGTTCTTCCGGGCCAAGTATTTTGCAAAAACAAAAGTTCGATCGGCAAATTCTTCAGAACGATGGCAGATCTGGAGACTCTTGAGAACCTATATGCGAACCTGTCTCTTACGGAGAAGGAAAGCCATGTCCGATCAATACCTCTCAAATCAGAAGCATCGTAATTCCACCTGACGCTATTAGGGAGGGTTTTGGCGTCATGGGAGATCCCGTTCGACAAGATCATTGACTCATTCCAGCGATTATGGGGGTATGTGCAACACCATGATGGGAAAATTATTGGGCAATAATGTAGTCCTATTTCAATTTGCAAAACCTCCTGACAAAGCATGGGTCTTGGAGCGAGAACAATGGTTGTTCGGAAAATTCTTATTGGCTTTAAGAGAGTCGTATGAAGGCATGGTTACTTCGTAAGTGCAGTTTACTAAAGCATCATTCTGGATCCACGTTCATAGGGTTACCATGCTCGCTATGAACGAAAAGTTGGCAAGATTGATAGGGGGTGCTATGGGAAATTTGTGTTGGGACTGCTTTCCCACCACAACAACATTAGTATGGTACTGTCCGCTTTGAGCCAAACCCGCACGGTTTTATTTGGTCCAACCCCAAAAGGCCTCATACTAATGTGGTGGGATTTTAACTTATATAGGGAACTATCACCAACTCAACTTTCAATGTGGGACTTGGATTGAACACACCAACAATCCCCCTCAAACCAAGGACCACACAACGGTATCCTTCATCCTCGCGCAGACCATCTTGCACCGCTGCCACACCTGCGGTGCCACCGCCAAGGGCACAATTGAGGGCCTCCACATTGGGCACACATGCAGTCCCTGTCCCGAGCACAACCAACCATGGCTCTGATACCACTTGTGGGGACGGCCAAACCCACCACAACAACATTATTATGATATTGTCTGCTTTGGGCCAAGCCCGCACGGTTTTATTGGGTCCAACCCCAAAAAACCTCATACTAATGTGGTGGAATTTTAACTTATATAGGGAACTATCACCCTCTCAACTTCCAATGTGAGACTTGGGTTGAACACACCCAACAGTTTGTAATGGCAGAAAAGGATTCAGATGACTCAATGGTCGGCCCTTACATGTGCATAAATTGTGAGATTGACATTACAAAGCCCCATAAGCGAGTATAAGTTGTCGGACCATGGGGTGACCAGATGCAGCTCCTGCTTTAATACGAAAAACACCCTAGGTTTTGTTCGTATGTGGTCGGATTGGTCATGGTGCAAGAGAATGTGAATCTAGGGCACAAGCTCCAATGGTTGATCAGGATAATGTAAACTTCTCGGCGCTATTCCCCTTTCCAGGGAGCTTGGAGAAGAAGGCAGGTTACAAAAAACCTAAGCCAAGAGGTAGGGAGAACGGATGGTCGAACCTATCAAGGCCGAGTATATGAAGTAGCGAATGAGGATTTCGGTGACAATGAAATATACAGAACCCCTACGCACAATTTGATCATCACTAGAGATCGAGGCATACCAACAAGGCAAAGGTCATTACAAACAACTCCGGGGACTTCAATATCGTGGTTGATGCGGGTACGGTGACACAAACTATAACTTCCTTCGTGAACTCATTGCCAACCTCGGCGCAGAAGGAGAGTGGTACTATGTTTAAGCATTGTTTGCAACTAGTACTAAAAAAACCTCCGCCTCTGAAGTTCTTTGAAACCCCGGCGTGGAGACCTAATTTGGATGGCATCCCAGATCAAATCATGAAATGAGTAACAAGATAAACATGGGGCATGCACTGGCTGATAGCTTGTTTAGTGATGTGAGGGAGATTGATGACTTGGTCATTGAAAACCAAACATCTCCAGAAAAAAAACCCAGATGGAAATAATAAATGTGGAAACACCTACGAGGAAGGTTGATGAAGTCCCCGCTAGCCTATTGAGCTCAGGAATGGTACAAGAACCAATTGAGTATTCTCTCCGGCGGTGAAAATTATGGAGCAAATAGAGAAAAGCAAGAACAATAAGAAAACTCCGAAGAAAAGGGGCAAGGAAAAAATTGTATCGGAGAAGTCGAGAGTGAAAATAGTTGTGGGCTAACAAAGAGAAAGTTAGAGCTCGGTGTACCAATACAAGAGGCTGTGGAAAAGAATTGCAAGAAACTAAGCAGGAAATTAGCCTTGAGGAAGCATCTATGGCCATGGTAGGTTCAAGTATTACACATGCAGTGACTGGCAAAGGAGACCAGTCCTGCCCATGCCAATGAATATCCTAAGTTGGAACTGCTGCGGGCTTGGAAGGGTTCGGGCAGTTCAGGAACTGCGTAACATGGTACGTTGAAATCTCCAGTAGTTATTTTCCTTTGTGAAACTAAGTGTTCATTAGGAGTTATTGATAAGTTAGAGTCACAATTAAACTATTTTGGTGTTGATATCGAGTCGCAAGGACACTTAGGTGGACTTGCTTTGTTATGGAGTAAGCAAGTAGTCGTAGATTTAAAGTTGATGTCGAGTCATTTTATATATGTTTTTCTTACAATTTCTGGAAGTCGTATTCGTGTTACTGGATTTTATGGAGAACCATCGATTGTTAGAAGAAGAAAGGCTAGGAAAACTTCAAACAGCTTGTCGCAGTCGTGGATATGCATCGGGGACTTCAATGAGTTCTTGTTGCAAAATGAGTTTCAAGGAAGTCGTCCAATAATGGAATGGAAAGTTGATGTTTTCCGAGAAGCACTGGATTTCTGTGGTTTATTTGATATGGGGTTTACAGTGCCGAAGTTCATTTGGAGCAGGCTCGCAACTGGGCAGAACACCAAGAGAGCGAGACTAGATCGTGCAACGTGTAATTAGACCTTGTACAATCTTTTCCCATGATCCTCGGTTAATGTCTTACCTACGGTGTACTCCGACCACATATGTTTGCTTGTCCGCCTTCAAGCACGTGAAAAAAATGGTTCAGGAGTTGTGGAGCGATCTGGACACCCCATTGCCTCATAAATTGGAGAATTTTTCGATCGACTTGATGGAGTGGGGAAGGAAACATTCTCTGACATACCAAAGCACCTTGAAGAAACAAAAAAAATCCATTCTTGAACTTGAGAATGGAGCAATCACAAAGGAAGTTAAAGAAAAGATTTCCTTGCTAAGGCAAGAGTATGACTTGTTACAGGATGCAGAAAGCATTAAATGGAAGCAACGAGTGAAGCAACATTAGTCTAAGGAGGATGATATGAATACGAGCTTTTTCACAAGTTTGCGTTAAGTCAAAAAGCGATAAATCATACTAGAGGATTAAAGGATGATAAATCACAAGTTTGAATGCATTATTGTGGATTATTTTGGAGGACTTTTTTAGTTTTCGGAACCTGTGGCGAGGATAATGCACCAAGCTGTAAATCCCCTTTAGCCACGGATCACTAGAGAAATGGCCAAGAGCCTCATGTGACCATACACGGCGGCAGACGTAGCAAAAGCGGTGAAAAAATGCATCATTTCAAGTCTTCGGGACCTGACCGTATGAGGCTTATCTTTTTTCAAAAAATATGGCATACGTTTGGGCAGAAGTTACTTCTTTTGTGCTTAATTTATTGAATAATAAAGTTTTTGAACCGGCGATCAATTATACCCACATTGTATTGATCCCGAAAACCCCAAAGCCATAGTTGATTACTCAATTCTGACCCATTAGCTTATGTAATGTTGTATATAGACTGGCATCCAAGGTGGTGGAGAACAAGCTTAGACCAATTATCCCAAAAATCATCTCTAAATCCCTGTTAGCCTTCATACCGGGAAGATTGATCACTGACAACATACTTATTGCCCATGAATTTCATCATACCATGGAAAGCAGGAGGACTGGCGCTCTTGGTCATATGAGTATTAAGTTTGACTTGAGTAAGGCGTTTGATTGTATCGAATGGGAGTTTGTGTGTTGTACCTTAAAAGCAATGGGGTTTCAAGAAGCATTTATCAGCCTAATTCATCAATGCCTTCTACGGTTTCATTCTCATTTATCTTGAATGGTGGGAAAATGGGGCTACTGCACCCAAAGCGAGGACTTCGATAAGGAGATCTGCTTTCGCCTTATCTTTTCATCATATGTTCTGGGGTTTTCTTTAGTCTTCTAACGGATCTTATGTGTTCTAGAAAAATCAAGGGAATAGGTGTTTCTGGATTTGGGCCGAGAATTTCTCACTTGTTCTTTGCAGATGACACACTCCTATTTGGAGAGGCGATGAAGGAGGAAGCAAAACACCTTCATTGGGCTATCACTTTGTTCGAAAGTGTCTGAGGGTAGCGAAAAAATGCAGACAAATCCAGAATCTTATTTAGTTCTAACACGGCGGAAGGGGATAGTGCTAAAGTATGTGATATTTTGAAAATACCAGAAGTTACAACGCATGGTACCTAACTAGAACTTCCTTCCGAGGTTGGGAAAAACAAGTTAAATATCTTCTAGAACCTCAAGGACAAAATCAATAATTTTTTATAATTTATTGAATATAAATTGTCATATATCTTCAATAAAAAATTTCCTCCAGAACCTGAAGGATAAAATCAATAGTTAGATATCTTCCAGAACCTAAAGGACAAAATTTTAAGTTAGATATCTTTCTGAACCTGAAGGATAACATCTATAGTTAAATATCTTCAATAATTTTTTTCCTTAGTACAAAATCAGACAAAAGATTAATGGTTGGAGTGAAAGGGACCTGTCTAAGGTGCGAAAGGAGGTGCTTATCAAATATGTCCTTCAAGCTATCTCGAGCTACACTATGAACTACTTCATTATTCAGGATACCATTCTGGACTATATCCGTGGCATGATAACCAAGTTCTGGTGGGGAGGAGCCACAACAGGAAGACAAAAAATCCATTGGGTTGCATGGAAGAAGATGGCACACGCAAAGGTTAATGGAGAAGTAGGATTTTGTGACTTGAAGGTGGAAAACTTAGCACTTTTGGGAAAACAAGCTTGAAGACTTCTTGTGAATCCAAGGGCACTCGTCACTAGGGTTTTCAAGGACAAGTACTTTCCAAGCGACACAATTCTTGAACCTACTATAGGTTGGAAACCTTATTGGTCTTGGAGGAGTATTCTATAATGTTCTGAAGTGCTTAGGTTGGGATGTCGAAAGGAAATGAAATTTGGGATTCCTGGAGATAGTAATATCCTCGCTTATTTGCTAGCTAGTTTCGCGAAGTCGAGCGAGTCCCTAAACACTATATGGGATATTCCCCCGGGTTTTTAACCTTCAGACAAAACTGGATGTTTTCGGTAACATGAAATGATATCATTATTTTCAAAAAAAGAAGAAGTAATTCCTTGAAATTATAGTATACTCATCTAACGGAACACTCCCCCTATTTCACTAAAGTGTGTTTCGTTTTTATTTTTGGTATGTTTCACTAAGAGGGTTTTTTAAAAATAATTATTCATAAGTGCTGGGAAAATGCCCAGAGGTGATTAAATAAGTGGAATTGAGATTCAATTCAACTAGCCTCAAGCAATAACTAATCTATTGCAAGAATATATATATATATATATATATATTACATGTTAACCAGACTAATCATCTATACTATTACATATCAGAGATCCAATAATAAATGTACTATCACCATCGGGATATTAACTTGTTTCCTGTGAAAATCATGTCCACTTGGCAAAGATGAGCGTATCAGCATCAATCACTTCACCAAACAGGGATCTTCAATAATTGTAACACCACTTGATCCAAAGCATGCTCTATGTTGTTCGAGTTGTAAACACCTTGAAAAAACACATATTTGAACTCATCCAAATTAATAGAAACTGTAATTCAAAAACACAAACAAAGTTGCAAAAATATGATCTGAACAACTAGAATGTGAACAAAATATCGGCGCGATCAAATAAATCGAGTGGTCATTATAAACATAACAATCTAATCTATCAAGTCGAAGAACAATACTAATGTATGAAGATAATTCATACTTACTCAAAAATATAAACACTCAAACAATCTCAATTGAAAAATTACTGTTTCCCCATCTCCACATGATGGAAAGATGGGGGGAAAATATTGGAGGAAAAAAGGTTGAGTTTAGAGGGGGGTAGACGCAGCTAGGGTTTCCTAAGAGCGTTCTTTTTTAGTTTCCCCCAAAAATGACAATGTTTGGACCATTTTTTGTCCACTAGATTTTATTTTCATTATACCACTCAATTTCTTATGCACACTTACTTTGCATAAGTTGAAGTGTAAAAAGTAAACTCTAAATGAAACTGGAGAGTAGTATTAATTATTTCCATATAAGCACTGCACCATCAAATTCAGACCATGTATAAATGTAGAAGCTAAACTAATATGATTGGATTGTTATGAGACAACCTATATTTTTTTTAAAATTTAAACCACAGTAGGTGGAGTGATTTTATATAAGGCTTCCCCAAACCATAAAAAACTAAATGGAACAGTACAATAACTCCACAAGGTGGAGGCAATTTGTGAGATTACAGAGAGGTGTCTAAAGATATAACTGG
>JAULKM010138253.1:0-18584 GCA_032355605.1 Rubia tinctorum
AACCAGAAGCCCTGATACCAGTTTGTTGTGCGGAATACCCGAGAGAGAACAAACATAGAAAATAAAATGAGAGACAAAACACCGAAAATTTACGTGGTTCACCAATTGGCTACATCCAAGGCCGACCATGATCGGATTCCACTAGAGAGAAAAGTCCAGAATTACATATTTCATAATCTCTATCAATCCTATCTCTTAGGGTTACAATAAAAGGACGAGACACTATATATATAGCCCTCACCACCTTAAACCCTAACGAATTTGGGCCCAAAAATATTTGGGCTCAAACCAGAACAGAAGACAGAATGCCAATAACAGCCCAAATAGAGGACATACTATACCGTTGGGGTGGGGGCGGAGAGGCCAGGGTGCGCTCCGCCCCCTGGACCCCCCAACCAACCTGTCGAAGCGGCTAATAAGTATTCAAGGCATACCGACATGGTGCATTATGAAATCGCTTGACTCCTGGAAAACACCACTGCTATGTGTAATACTATTACTGGTATTGTAGTAGCCCATACAGCACTTATGCCAAAAATGAAATGTTGTTGATAGAGATAATAAATTCTTCCCGAGTCTCAAAATTGGAGTTTGATGTGTTGTGCTCTTAGGTTTTGAGCAAGTACTGTGGTAGGCTTGACAAACTTACATGTTTCTAGTTGAATAATTGCATTACAACAAGGAATAAATACTTGGATAAGGCCACCTACAGCATATACTATTAATCACTTCACTTAACTTTCCGACCCTGTCCTGAACTCCTCCTATTCTGTTCTACTGTAATGTGTCCTTTACTCAATTACTCTTATTCTATTGTAATTAGTCAAATCATTGTATTGTGATCAGCAAGGGGACTCCACTAAGAACTAAAGCATAAACCAGCAAATTGCAGTACCAGAACTTATTTCAGAAATGTAGTTACAGTACAGTGGCTGGAGGGGATGAGGATGGGGCAGCATTTTTACAAACATGGCATGACAACTTTGCATCCCACTAAATTCCCATCAATAAGATTTACAACTGATGACAATCCAACCTGTGGTTGCACATAATCCCAAATGCACTAATTCATGTGCTATTAGCAAGATTCAGACTTGCACATTCCCCTTTACATTCTAATCTCAAAGTCAAAGTTCCGGCTCAATGCTCAATTTACATTTACAACTATTAGTAGTCCTATAATAAGGAAAGAATGGGGGTTAGAAAGTAAGCAGAAAAGTGTCTTTTCCTCCTCGTGCACTAATTTTGTGTGTTCTTTTGTTAGTTCAGAAGAAGATGCCGAGATCCCAGAATAAGGATCTGTACTTGTGAACGTCAATCATTTTTTAGTTAGACTATTGCTTATGGACCCTTTCCCCATAATTACTTTTGTATTAAATGTTGTTTTTGATCGAGGTTTTTGTTTAGTTATGGAAAACACGACACGTGGTATTGTCGAATTTGATGTTTTTAAGTCAAAGAAATGGATGTTTGAGCTTGTTTGTGATATTCTTCTGGTTTTAGGAGCAGATGTCAAAATATAAATTTTATCTGAATTAGTTGTTTTTGTTACTCTTTGTTAGTTTCAGAGTTTTGGAATAATGGGAGAAGATAGAAGGTGGATGTATTTTCCTAGAATGTTATCTGAATTTGAGTGGTGAAACAGTTTCTTGAAACTTCATTTGCTAAAGCATCTAGGGGAGGCCAGATTAAATGTCCTTGCAAGCGATGTAAAAATCGATATTGGTGTACTGGGGATGAAGTTTACAATCATTTTAAAAGAGAGGGATTTGTCGAAAACTATGAAGTATGGATTTTTCATGGGGAGGGATTTTCATCATCATCAAAATCTTTAGATGGCAGCAGGTCGATGCGTGAAAATAACTTATGGCACAACACATTTAGCGATGGCCTAGAGGATAGTAGTGTGCAAGAAGGTCCAAATCAAGATGCTGGAACTTTTTATAAGTTGGTAGAGGAGGGTATGGAAGAACTTTTTCCTGGGTGTAAAAGCTTTTCTATAATTTCTTTTATCAATAGACTCTTTTTCTATAAGACCCGCCATGGCGTAAGTAATGTGGTTGTGGATGATCTTCTTCTACTTCTAAGGGAAATGATTCCAGATGCGAAGTTTCCAAAAAAATTAATGAAGGGAGGAAAATGTTGAGAAAATTAGGGTTGGATTGTAAGAGGATATATGCATGGCCTAATGATTGTATGCTATTTTGGAAAAAGGATGAACATGTTGATAAGTGTAATGTATGTAATACCTCTAAGTGGAAACAAAATGATGATGAAAAAGGGTTAGATAAGAATGAGACAGTCAAGAAAAAATCTAACACTCCAGCTAAAGTCTTTTATCATTTTCCTCTTAAACCACGATTACATATACTATACATGTGTGATGAAACTAGTTAGTACATGACATGGCATGATCAAGAACGTCCTAAAGATGGGAATTTGAAACATCCTGCTGATGGGGAAGCTTGGAAGGGATTTGATAAGATGTATCCTAAATTTGCTAAAGACCCTAGAAATGTGAGATTGGATTTGGCTAGTGATAGATTTAATCCATTTCGAACAATGAGTGTTGCTCATAGTACTTGGCCCGTGGTACTAATTAACTACAATCTACCACCATGGATGCGTATGAAACCTGAGTTCTTCATTTTATCCTTATTAATTCATGGTCCTGACTCTCCGAGTAATAATATCGATGTTTATTTGCAACCATTAATTGCTGAATTAAAAGAATTATGGAATGATGGTTTTTGAACCTATGATAAGTTTAAAAATCAAACTTTTCAATTGTTTGCTACCTTGAATTGGACATTAGTGATTTTCCCGCCTATTCTATGTTGTCTGGATGGAAAATCCATGCTATAACTATGAGAACAGTTCATTATACTTGAAGCATAGTAAAAAAAACTTGTTATATGGGTAGTCGCGGATTTTTAGATGAAGACCACCAATGGCTGTTTAATAAGAGTTCTTTTAATGGGCATACTGAGGAGAGGTCACCTCCAACCCCTTTGTCTGGGGTTGATGCTTTTAATCACTTGTCTACTTTCCGAAATGAGTTTGGCAAAACTAGAAAGAAAAAGAATGATAGAACTTGTCCTTGGAAGAAGGGGTCAATTATTTTTGAATTACCATATTGGCAATTCAATGCATGCCGAAACTTTCTAGTGATGGTCAGAAGGTTGAATTTCCAAGGGCTTGTTATTGTATGTCTCCAGCTGAGAAAGAGATCTTTTGTGGTGTTCTTAAAAGAGTAAAATTGCCTTATGGATGCGCATCAAATATAGCTAGGTGTGTACGCTCTTCCAAACAAAAAGTGATAGGGTATAAAAGTCATGATGCTCATATTTTGCTGCAGTTTCTGCTACAAGTTGCAGTGAAGAGATCATTACCAAAGCGTGTTGCAATCCCTTTAATTAGACTGTGTACTTTTTTTATGCTTGTGTGGTAAGGTTGTGAGGCCTGGAGATTGTTGAGATATTGTGTGAGTTTGAAAAGATATTCTTGCCAGCTTTTTTTGATGTCATGGTACACTTACCAATTCACTTGGTTAATGAAATAAGGGTTGGTGGACCCGTGCAGTACATGGGCATGTTTTCTATAGAAAGATACTTGGGTAAATTGAAGTCTTATGTGCATAATCGAAGGTATGTGGAGGGATCCATTGTTGAAGGATATTTGATTGAAGAGTGTTCAACCTTTCTTTCACGGTATATGCATGAAACTGTCGAGGTAGGGCTGGATAGGGGTTTTCAAGATTATAATGTGCTGGTTGGTAAGAAAAATAAGGCTAATCCACGCGTGTTTGACAATTATGGACACCTTTTGTAGTAGTGTGACTCTCAATGCTATTAGCATTTACTGTAATCATCTACTCCCTCCGTCCCCAAACTAAATTGTATAGAATATTTTTTGTGCTTTTCAAGAAATATGTTTGACCGTTAATATGTTTAACTACGTATAATAACAGCAAATAAAAAATTAATATTTAGAAACTAGTTATTACGACCAATCCAACAATATCGCATATGATAATATTATTGTTTATATCTATTCAAATATGTGGTCAAGTTTGACAGTGTTGACTGTCAAATAGTAAAAGTGCAGCTTAGTTTGGGACAGAGGGAGTATATTACTTTTGCTTCTACACAGCTAGCACTAGTGGAGGATGGCCTATTAAAGGCGGTTATTTAGGACAATATATTAGAGTTGTCGTAATACTTTATTTGCAACACTTATTTAAAATGTTACAATAGCTTATAAAGTGTTAAATTTTTGAAAAGTGTTACATAAATATTGAAAAGTGTTACCTAAATTTTAAAAAGTGATACATTAAATCTAACGTAACATCGTCTAAGGTAATACTTGTAAAAGTGTTACAATGGGTTCAAAGTGTTACAATAGCACCTAAAGTAATACTTTTGCAAGTATTACCTTAGGCGATGTTACATTAGACCTAACGTAAATGATACAAATATCAAAATGGCATTAAGTGTTTGGAGTAAATTTATAATTTTAATGATGGATACGTGGAAGGAGTACACGGTGTGCATGAAGAAAATCCCCATAAACATTTGAATATCACGGGAAAGCCTAGAAGAATTTGTCAAAGAATACACAATATTTTTTTTCCCACCGGATTTTTTTTAATGAGATTGTGCATACATACGAAAATTGCATGTTTAAGATGGCAAACGCAGAAAGAAGCCCATCAGAAGAAAGAAGACAGGATTTATAAATTATAGATTTTATAAATTATAAAATTATAAAATTTAACATTTGTCCACATGGCATTGTAATCAATAGATTTTGGCTGAATTAAAATAGTTTGATAGTTAGTTAGTTAGTTGGGAAGTTGATTTGGGCCGAGAATTTACTTTTGTAATTCGGCATTCACTAGTAAATTGTAGCCGAGATTTATTTCTTGTTAGGATTAGATTAGAACATTTAGTTGTAGTTATTTTAGTACAAAGAAGACAAATTCTCTTTGAACTAGGTTTCTGCAGAATCATGTTTTCTTTGTGATTATTGATTTCTCCATATACTAGCGGGATGAGCACCGCGCGATGCGAGGTGTTTGTGGTATGCATTTTTGTAATACATTTTGTTCATAATTTTTTTAATATTGTGTAATATTTATTGTGACGGTCATATTTTTATATATTTCATTGATGACTCTTGATGTATTGTGTAATATTTTATTGTATTAATTTGATTAAATCATCTTATGATACATATTTTTTATGTCAGTGGTAGAAATGTAGTTATTCGAACAATGTGATTACTTCTCACATGATTCATTCTAATTATAAGCATGTTATTAAAACTTTGGATGTCATCAAGTCACCTAATAAGTATCATTTTATGTCGAGTAGAAAAATAAACACATACAATACACATTTACGTAAAATAAATAAATACATGGATGTAATGCACAATTTCATACTTCAAATTATACATCAATAATAATGTAATGAATAATATTATTCAAATTATTTTTACAAAATAATATTAATATTTTTATAAAGTTAATTAATACGAAGGAAGATATTGTTTATTTAAACCACTTTATACATCATGATTTATTTTTTATTATTTTTCAATCCATAATTTTTAAATAATCTACTATTCTCTTTGAAAAATTAGTATCATAACTTCTTCTATAATGAATTTTATACCAGTTTCTTTATTTATATTTTTGTATCAATAGTTTTCTTCATATTTTTACATTAATTTTTTATTCATATCAATTCATCTATAAATTTATTGTATTAACCTCTTTCTCATTATATTTCTCTTACTACCACTGGTATTTTTCGAATTACCTCCTCTCTCTTCAAATTTTTATCACTTTATTTCCTTAATTATTTTTGTATTAATTTGTCCCTATATATTTCTTGAATTATTTTTCTTTACATTACTTCAACCATTATCTTTTCTGTCTTTATATTTTTATATCATTTCCTCTAAATACACTTTTATATTACTATTTATATCTTCACTTCTATACTATTGTGTCTCCATATATATAATAATATTTTACCCTTTAACATTTCTTGCATTCTCTTGTGATCTTAAAGTACCAATTTATCTCTTATATATATATATATATTTTCATCTCTACATTTCTCTTATTACTTAATATATTTGCATATTTTTCATAACTCTTCGTTTCTTCCCTTTTTTATCATCAATTTATCTCTGCAATACTCAATAAAGACCAATTTTATTTAATTAGATTTTAATATTTATACTGCATAAGATAGAAAAATATTCAACAATTCATTTTCCCGTCCATGTAGTAATGTTTGATAGATTTTTTATTAATATAAATTATAGTAATTAAAAAGATTAAACATGTTTTTATTTTCCTAAACCTTTAAAAACATGTACTCCCTCTGTCTCATACTAAACTGCACAATTACTATTTGATAGTTAACACTGTCAAACTTTGACCACATATTTGAATATATATATATATATATATGTAGATATTTGATTACATAATAATGAGGTATGACATATTTACGCTTCATTCACTATTCATCATATACTCATATTGGATTAAGATGATTTTATCATCAAGAAGTTTTTCCCTCAGAATACTCAGAGGGTTCTTTCTTACAGATCACGGCTAAAGAATTGACGACGTGGCCCAAACGAGTTCCAAACGCATCATCATTATTTGTCTATGTATTTGTTTTGGCTAGATAAAAACTTAGTGAATTATCAAGGTTTATACGAACGTTGAAGTTTTTGTGTAAGTTCATAAATATTTCGCCATCTACACATTGTTTGGTAATCTCAACCTGCACAATTGGATCTTGTAAAATTTTAAAAAACTTTCAAGTTTACAGTATAACATTGGATAAAAACCAAAACAAAAACTTGGACAAGAACATAAATTTCTGATCATGAATATAAACTGTACAATACTTTGAAGACATTGTTTAATGGCCCCTTATTCACAATAAACTGTACGTGGACGCTGCTCTTGACGGTGATGTAGAGGCTGGCAATTGACGCCACCGAGACGGAGAAGTGGAGTACCAGCACTACCTTGCCATACTTCTTCAACAACTGCTTGAATCAAAACCACCAGAATCAACCCTTAAATCAAACACCAGAATCCTACTATATTTGATTTAAGAGTTGAAGAATAACACAAAATAGCAGTGGAATCTACCGCGCTGGAAAACCACAAAAACCCACACATAATGGTGACAGTTTAACGTGGCTCTCCTTCGATATTCTTCTGGTCCATGTTTGTAGGGCCATTTGCAATGCTAGAGGAATCAACTGTGTTTCCTCCATTACTCGCTGCACTAACTGTGTTCATATAGTTTATGTATAAGCATAAGACACAACCTCAATGAGAAAGCTAACCAAGGTAGTAAACAAATGTTTACTTATTAAATTCAATCTAAAGACACATGTGCAGGTCAATCTCATGGAAAGAGACACTAATGTGCTAGTACATGGTAAGGCTAAGCAAAGCCAACACCCATGCCATGCGAATTTCTTCTCCAGTGAGTACTTCTCATGACTAAGCTCCCAGTTTCACTACAATATATATTTTGACGTCAACCTACTATACATACTGAATACAAAATTAAATCTATCATAGAAATAAAAATAAAGCCAAACATGAAAGCAATACTCTCGAGACATGTCCTTATAATATGTTCCGCTAACAATTAAAGCTACAAGTTCGAAAAAGATGAAGTGGTGAAATACTAAACTCTTATCATTCATGATTACATGATGTTTAGGCAGCAGTAATAAAGTGAACAACATTCTAGCAGCATCACAGAAGAAGAACATCAATACATTTATCTCCCCCAAAGTCCTTGACAAACTTAGCTAAAAGTGAAGTGTTTTCAATAATTTAACTATTTCAACTTGTTTTGAACATGTGACTATGTACAACACTGCAAACCATATCTCTTCGGAAATGCTGAAGAACCTGAAGTGAAATGTACAGCTTCTCAAGCTTTTGATGTTGCTGGAGTTCAACTTCATCAGTTAAATATTCGGATGCTTTATATCTTCCAAACTTCTTGAACATAAGCTGAAAATAATCTCAATTAGCAGCCATGATACATGTTCCTAAATCTTAAACTGCCACGTGTTATAATTTTTAAATTTAAAATCTTAATCTTAAGTATGCTTTAATCAGGTTTCTCGTCTTTCGCTTCATCTTTTCATCTGATAAAATCATCGAACAAGTCTGACTTCAGGGAATAAACATGTGCAGTACCATCAATTTTGGTTCAACTTTTTCCATCGCTACCCTCCTCTTCACTGTGGTCTTCCTTAGCTATTCCTTAGTTATTCTTCGAGAAGACAGTGCCTTAAAGAGCTTCACTTGCTAAACCCTGTCTTAGCCAAAGACGCCTGACCTTTGTCCACAGATGAGACTTTGCGAAAGGGTGAAGATGGTAAACATGCAACTGACCTAGAAACTACTTCTGAAGCATTCTGAGCAGTGTTCACAAGTCTAAAAGACAACTGCAATTTCATGAAGATAAGTTAGCATGGAACGTAAAGAAACATCACATTAATGCAAGGAAAAGAAAGAGGCAAAATTTTAATGTACTTACAAGAAGTGAAGCATTGGAGGCCAATTTAGGATTTGAAGTCCTTACTTCTAGCTCAACACCATTACATCCATTTTCCAACCTTTCACGTCAACGTCGCTTGATTACAATTTTAGTGTCAGAAACAAACTTGAAAGTGAGAATGAAATGGAATCACACTTTCTCTGAGCTTAAATCATGTTTGCAGTTGTCCATGATAACTTCCTAATTTTAGAAGAATAAACAAAATCAGACATCGATTTCCACTGTCCACAAACAAAAGATTAAAACTATTTATAACAGTGAAGGTTATAACAATAGTAAGCAAATACAAAAGCTGACTCTAATAGTTTAATTGTGGACAGAGAGAATAACTATTTGGATGATCTCTTGATAGCTGGTGCGGAATGATTTGCTTGTATCTAATAGTTTAAAGTTGTTGAGACAAGGAAGTTTTTTCTGGGAATGAGTAGCTCATCAGATACCAACCTGCGACTAAAAGGACACTAATTGCTGCATTTTGCATCCAGAAAGGCTCCAGAAACAAGGGATCTCCACTGCATCATTATGTATAAACATTTTATCAGCTTACTATCCTCCAAGCAAAGCTTCTTCCACATCAATCAAGATTAGTAAAAGCTTCTTCTTACCATCTTTCTCTCCCTCACTTTAATATATGCCTCTCAGCAATACAGGCAAAAAGAATGATGACATCAAATCCAAACCAAGGTTAAAAAATACCTTTTATATTGAGTCTCAAGCTGAACAGCAAAAGAAGGAAAAATAGTAACGGACTCTGCAAGCACATGCATAAACAATTAAGGGAGCCATGAAACCTAATACACAGATCACAAAAATATTTAGACCTGCATACATGCACAAACATAAAAGAATTGATGATTATTTTGCGCGCTGTGTATCCACGAACATTCTTCTGAAGGCAATGGAATCCTCATGCCTTCGATATAAAAAGGCTTATTGAACGAACCAACTCAGCCTCTCATTCTATTCATCTTAAATAAAATACTAATCAAAAACAAAAACTTTGCAAGGGTTTACTTGAAATGCACAGAGCGTAAGGAATAGGTGTAAAATAAAATGAAATAAAAAACAAAAACTTTGCAAAGGTTTGCTTGAAATGCCCAGAGCATAAGGAATAGGTGTAAAACAAAATGAATACTGCCTCTTTCAATATCAAACTGCACTAAATATTTTTTCAGTCAGAGTGAGTAAACTTTGACCATGTATTTTGATTGATGCATGAGTAACAATACTATCACGCGGGATTTTCATTGTAATTATTGTGAATCGTAATTGTACGTAGATAAAGCTATACTAAAGAGCCAACCATGTTTTTTTGGATACCCTGAAAAAGACTACCGAGACACCAGGAGTACTATATTATTCAGTATAATAAATGGAAATGAGACCAAAAATCTATAAACTGATAGTTACTCACCTCTCTTAACCATCTACCGCAGAATCAACCGAGCTACGAGTATAGCTAAAAGTATGCTCTAGGAAGGAATGGCTATTGATTTGGCCTGCAATAGTATATTGTGATCAAACACGTCATCAACAGTCTCTTCATGTACAGAAAAAAATGACAGAAGATGGATACCTGCTGGGAAAGGAAGAATAACGCGAGATTCCTTGAGAAAAGCAGAAAAGGAGAACCCTAGCCGGTGCTAATTGAATTGGCAGATTTCAATCCACTCATTTCAATTCGATCATTTCTCAGCTAAATCAGATCGGCAGGGGCAATGGTGGATCAGATCTTTTGCTCAATTCAATTGCTTTAGCTCTTTCTACCAGGCCACTTGCCTTGCTCAAGGCATTCTCCACTTTTGGTAGCTTCACCTAAGTATCTTGCTTAGATGTTTCCATTTGCTAACAGCCTTTTAAAATCCTCTTATTGACTTGCTCCATCAGTTCCAGAAGCTGATACAACACCTTATACTTAAAGCTCAACGCAGTGTATGTTGGACATTTCAGTGCGCTTGGTATTCACTTTTAAGAAAGGCGTGAGGATTCTTCTGTTTTGATTTCTCCGAAAGTAAGCTAGTTTCCATTTAGACAAGCGAAGAACAAACTCTGTAAAACAACAATGCAGTTGCTTCTGAAATGCAGAATATAACAGCAGCTATGTTGTTTTCCAAGAATCAACGGCAGCACATAAAGCCTTCCAGATGGGGACTAATCTTATAGCTCGTGGATATATAGTTTCTGAAAATAAATTGAAGTCAGTCAGAAGTTTTAGTAGCTTACAAAAATCAAGAGCACAAGTACATATAGCAAAAGAATTACCTAAAAACTAACAGGAGTCCCACTAAAACGCATACCAATGAAACATAACTCGGACATATAAAAACAAGAATCAGTAAAATGATGAAGATAGATGACAGGTTTTCATTGAAGCTACTAAAATCCCAATTGAGCATAACACATAACTGAACTAAAATCAAACTGAAACAGATGCAAGAACACGATTGAAATCAAATTTTCTTCAGTCAATAAAAGTAACATCAAATTAATCAATCACAAAACATTGATTACAATACCACAAATGCTAGTACACACACCGAGCAATTTCATTACACTAAAAATTCAAACCTTTACACAAAACAACACAATCTATATACCAAAAACACTTACGATTACAATTGACGGGATTTGAAGGGGCAGAAGCGGTCACCGTGCCTGATCTTAATGCTTTTATAAACGGCCTTGTAGCGTCCGGAAGCGATGGTTTCTTTGTTTTTGTCGCAGAGCGAGAGGTTTAGTATCGCCGTGACGCCGTACTGCTTGAGCTGCGCGTCCGGCGAGGTTATGATTTCCACAAATGGCTAAATCGCGCCAGCCCTAGTCATCTTACTCGTCGACAACGACGAGAAAGCCTCACTTTCTCAACGAATTCTGGAAAAAAATCCAAAGTCCTACTCCACGGAATTCTGCACACAACCAAATTTTAACGACGAATGGGATGCTTGATATAGGATTTAAAACGACGCCGTTTCCGTAAACCAGGCTATCACAAAATGACCAATGCCCCCGGTTGATACATAAAGCAAACAATCTTATTATATGGTGCTTTGCGAAGAACCTTCGAATAATATATTCTTAGAGCATCAATTACACTTATATATCGACAAACCATAACTAATCTGGTTGTTAAATCAAGTAGCTTCCAATTTCAATTATCAATTTTCAGTAGTAAAGTAGCTACTATTTTGATGAAATTTCGATTCCATATTTCCCCCTAGTTTTGTGCTTCAATTTCTTTTCTTTTTTTAAATAAATCGTCGCAGGCGGGGTTTGGAGGGTGTCATTCCCTTATCATTAACCTCATATGTTGTCAAAAATTTGGCTTTTGTTACCCAAAAGCTTACATCAAGTTGTCTGAAGGCTTACATCGGTTGCCCCCAAAAGGGTTTCATAAAGGTACTAAAAATTGAATTACAAATTGGTAACCTTTATGTATAAACAAATCGAAATAGAAAGGGGTACATCATAAGTTAAATGGTCCAATACTGCGTACACTTCCGACTAGTTCGGCCCGAACCACTAGAAGTTGATCATAGTATTCAAATATCAATCACCTTCTCCCAAATTTTCCAAAACATTGTAATACTCTATCTAAAGCAATCAAAACAAAAGTGAAAAGCTCCAGAAGTGAAAGATCTGGTTCATCTCCATAAAATTAAAGTCCTTTATAAAAAGTAGGAATGAACTGGTCATTTTGATCCCAAAAATCTTTTGTAAATGTAAGTTATAACTAAGGAGAAAGTACGAAAGTTTCTAACAGCCCATCTAGACGAACGGTAAAATGGTCTTAATCAATGGGAACTTGAGATCAAAGGAAGAACGTAGAAAGAGTTCTATTATCAAAACCGGTCCAAATTCATCTGAGCCTCGGATGGAATCAATTTTTTGGACCTTTTTTAATGAATAAATTCTTATTTTTTATTTTAATATTTTTAGAACATTTTTAATATAAAAGTTCATTCCTCCTCAAGTTGAATGAGAAAATTGATAAAAACATGAGCAACTTTTACTAAAACAAAGAGACTGTATATGATAGGATGAGAATATACACAAAAAATTTCAAATGAATTAGGGTTCAGATCGATAAAAGTTCATTAAAAATCATTTATTTATTAGTAAATGAACAAAAATAAAATTATAGTTCAATTAATAAAGTAATTTTAAATTGATATATGTATATAAACATTTATTTTGTTAAAAAATCCTATAAAAATAATTAATACAACATATATTGATTTATATAGATATTAAATAAATAAATATGAATGAAAATCTAATATTCTTATATCAATGACAATAAAAAATTTGTGTGCTCAGTATCTATACAAATATTAAGAGTGCAACATATATAAAAAAATGCAAGAAGGAAATTGAGCCCAGTAAAATTTTTGTTCGGTGCAGCTCTAATTTTTTTTAAAATTTGGGCCTAGATCACACTATTTTACCCATTTCTTAAAAGTTTGCAATTTTTTTTATCTCCTTCCCAACTTAAACACTTTTCAATTTGTTTTTTTAATATTACATACAAGCAACCAATTTACATATAAACATCATGATTTAGGACCTAATTAAGATACACCACCATTGAATCTATTAAAGTTCAGGGGAGCATGAAACTCCATCCATTTGAATAGCTAGAGACGCCTTACTGAGAACACTCAAAAACTGCACCACCATCAAACCGCCGCCACTGAAATAGGAACCACCACAATCTCACCATTATTGACCACCTGCAGGTTGGGAAACCACAACAGAGACCATCGACATGGTTCCATGATGCTGGGTAATCTCCATCAAGAAATTGTTTTAATATACACACTCTAATATTTACAATTTTTTATGGAGGTATGTTTTGAACTTGAAGGGCTTCCAAAGTTTTGGGCTCTTACCAATTTTGGGCCCAGTAGATAGGATGTTATAAACAGAGAAAGAAGGGGAAAATTACTGAATAAACCTACAGATTTGGGAGAGAAAGCACAGCTCAAAGTTCAGCTCAAAGTACCACACAAAGTGATCAAAATACAATTTGATACCGTCTAACAACTACTCTCTTCATGTTTATAGTCTGCTTTCGTTCTAACTGCTCCTAACCACCTGCTATAACAGAGTCCGATCCCTTCTTATTGTTCCGTCGCAACCGCTCTACTTCCCTGCTACTGTTCAGTTGATGAAGCTTGGTATTTTATTGAGAAAGACTGTTTTACCCTTCAGGATCATGACATAGGACCGACCATGTCTATTATGACTCTAATATTTAACTATATATGGATCCAATTTTTGGCCCAGCGCCTAGGGCCGGCCATGTCTACGACGAGAACAAACACCTACTCTGTACACATAAATTTAAGTGGCCACCTAAAAATCTCTTATCATCTGCCCTAACAAACAGAACCTCCGCCGGAGAAAGGCCTGGAAGCTGAAAAACAGGTCGGAGCGCCGCTGTAACAAACTCTTTAACAGCATCTCTAATTCCCTCATGTGTGTGTTTGTCGTGTTTTTTTCTTCATATTATAATGTGATATTTTTTTGTGGATCTCTATGTTGCGTGATCGTGTTTTTGTTGGTGATTTGTTGTGATTCTAGTCGATTTAGTTTCGTTAGGTTTATTTGCTGAAATTTAGAGGTTATTATCTTTGCTTTAGAGAAAAGCTTTCCATGTTAATTCTGTTCGTTATTTTGCAGAAAAGCTTACTGAATAATTTTTGTTCAAATTTTACTATGATTTTTAGGGTTGAATACAGTTGTTATAGTGATCAAAATTGCGATGATGGGAGATTTAATTAGACGCAAGGTCGCTTCTGGTGTTACTTCGGTACAGTGCCATAACTTTACTGTTCTTTGTTTTGATCAATTTGTCCATCAATATTACTATAAACATAGTTTAAAATAGGTGAGTTAATAGGATGATGAAATTGTTGGGCATCTCTTCAAATCCCAAAAAATTAATGAAAAAGTCAAGAGTTTTGAGTTTATGTATGGGCAACTCAAAAGATTATTCATGAATTGGGAATTCCAAGAGTTAGATTAGATACATGAACTCTTATAAATAAAGGGAGAGTTAGGAGTTTAGGTCTGAGTTTTGTAGACACATGTTCTAGTCTATAAATAACCTTCTGTAATCTGAGTTAAGTAATCTGAGTTGAGTTGGGTGGTCCTGTAATCTGGGTTGGTCCTGCCTAACATTTGTAATCTGTCTGGTCCATTTGGGCAATAAGATTAATCTTTTCTGTTCGTGGATGTAGCCAAATTGGTGAATCATGTTAAAATCTTTGTTATGCTTTTCTTCTTTTCCTGTCATCTTGAGTTGCACTAGGGGATTAATTTCCCCAACAGAAATATCATATGATTCTGATTAGGTTGTGATCTAATCTTGGTATAGATGACATGAATGTTATTTTGATTGTCAGTTTTAAGTATAGTTGTTCCATTTTGTAACCAGTGAAGCTTAATACAGGTTTTATCTCATCCAAGATGCTCACACATCAACACAATTGGTAATTTTATGATTCATTTCCACACTCTTTAATATATACAAATGTTAGATTATTCTTATGGCTAAATCGTTTCTATCTCTTTTAGCTAGAGTATCAATCAGGGGTTTAAGGTTAGTTGAATTTCTGTTTGTTAAAATCTACGTAGATTCGAAGCTCAGGCTGATATCTTTGTTACTGGTTTATTGGCCATCTAGTCACTGCTTTAATTTAAGATCTAGATGCTTTGTCTCTCTAGATATAATTAAGAGCATGATTGTGAACACCATAGTTTCCACTTGATTACTGTGTCATAGAATGTTGTATATTCGTTATCAATCCTTTTTTTTCAGCCTAGGAGCCCTCTCGGGTTTCGCTAGCAGGTCTGTGAAAGAATCACTTTTGCCTCAAATCTTCACTCAGACAAGGAAGATACTTTTTTGTTCTAACAGTGGTATGTTGTACAAATCATTTTCTTTGAGTGTTCATCATTTACAAAACTTATTAATGTTTCATATTAATCCGGGTCTGATGCATTGCAAATGTGATCACCGATCAGCTATCGTTAGTGTTTGTCTAGCATTTTCCCTCGAAAAACAACTTTCATATTTTTTACTTGTAGGTTTATTCTCAGCAAATATCCTTTCAAAACCCCTACTTTGTTAATTTTGTGGTTGATCTTGCATTAGTATCGATCTATTTCCCCAATTGTTTGAGTAATCCAGGATCTGGTGGATGCTGTTGTTCCGTTTAAGGGAGAATGCTTCCCTAAATCATGTTTATCATGCTTCAACTTTATTGTAGTTTACTTGTGTTTGATACAACTAGAGTTTGTTCTTTTGATATCCCGTTGTTTGTATTGTTTTATTCTTGTAAACCAGAACCTGGTGACAGAGAAGAAACTGACGAGCCAATTACTCAAATTGAAACAGACAAGGTAATCGCCATGGTTTTAGCTTTACAAGTAGAGACCAAACCATCACTTTCAATTCCATTGATCAACCAATGCACATTCTTTTTTAAATGCAAAAAATGGGATTAATGTACATTTCGACATTATTTTGTGTCGTGATTTTTCAGCCCCTGAAAACATCTTCCACCTTGGAGACTTACATCGTCCGCGTTCAATTGAATCCAAATCAACTCAGTCAACCACCGCAACTACCGTTTTAGACACCGATAATGCCAATCTTGACCAGTGGTACAAAACTTTCTTGCCATCAGCCAGAGTCAGGATGGCTAGTGCGATGGACACTGAAGTGCCGCTAATAGTTTATTCTTACCATCATGTTTTTAGTGGCTTCGCAGCCCAAATGTCACCGGAGGATGTAAAAGCGATGGAGACAAAGCCTGGATTTCTCTCCGCAAAGCCTGAGAGGATTTTTGCCTCTTCATACCACTCATTTTCCTAGCTTTCCAGGATTGAATAACAACATGGGATTCTGGCAGGAATCCAACTATAGTAAAGGTGTAATCATCGAAGTCTTGGACGGTGGAGTAGTGCCCAATCACCCTTCATTTTTCAACGTGGGGATGCCTCCTCCTCCTCTTAAATAGAAGGGGATATGTGAATTTACTGGTATCAGAGTATGCAATAACAAGTTGATCGGTGCAAGGTTTCTTGTCAAGGAAAATGGCTCACCACTCGATGTCGTCGGTCATGGTACTCATACTGCAAGCACGGCTGCCGGAAACTATGTCACTGGTGCAAATGTCTTCGGAACTGGTAATGTCACAACCGTCGGCCCACGTAGCGATATACAAAGTATGTGGCGTTGCCAGCTGTTAGGCTGCCGTGGATCTTGATATTAAATATGGCGTCGATGTTCGCTCTCCCTAAGTGGAAGTTCCAAGTCATTCTACACTGACAACATTGCAATCAGGGCGTTTAGGGTGGTAAGAGGGGTATTATTGAGTTGTGCAACTGTAAATGATGGACCGTCGAGTGTGACCGTGACGAACGAGGCTCCATGGATTCTCACCATATGTGCAAGCTCAGTTGATAGGAAATTCAGGTCGACTATTTTGCTTGGAGAAAACCAAGAGCTACAAGAGGAAGCCCTTTACCATCCTGGAGGTTTCCCACTACCAAAATACCCCCTATATTTTCTGGTTTGGACCGGACTGAATTAAACAGCGGATCCTACTGCACTTCTGCTATATCAACTGAGCCACGAGTCCGAGGTAGCATAGTAGTCTGTTTAACGGGTGAAGTGTCAGCTACAGACAAAGGAAGTTATGTCAAAGTAGGTGGCGGAATTGGCATGATCATCGTCAACAGCGAGTCAACGACTTACACCATCCAACCCTTACCTCAATTTCTCCCAACTAGTCACATTTCCCATGCAGATGCCCTAAAGCTAGCTACATACATGACTTCGTCTGTTTCGCCGGTGGCTGCATTGTCATTTCAGGGTACTGTAATTGGAGACCTCGATGCACCTGAAATCGCGGCATTTTCCTCCAGGGGCCCAAGCCAGGCAACCCCTGGAATCCTGAAGCCGGATATAATCGGTTCGGGAGTGAACATCCTAGCCACATGGCATGAATCCGTTGACAACACGAACGCGTAATCAAACTTCAATGTCATCTCCGGCAAATTAATGGCTTGTCCTCAGCTGAGTGGCATGGCGGCCTTGCTAAAAAGCGCGCATCCTGATTGGTCTCCAACTGCCATTAAATTTTCTATGATGACGACAGCTGACACACTAAACCTCGGCAATAAGGCCATCATGAACCATAAGAAACTCGAGGCTAATGTTTTCAACATGGGATCGGGGCACGTCAACCCTTCCCGGACGAGCAATCCAGGGCTAGTTTACGACATTGAACCAAAAGATTACATTCTTTACTTGTGCGGTTTGGATTACACGGACGAACAAGTCAGTGACATCGTTGAGCGCCCTGTGAATTGTTTGCTAGAAACCAAAATAGCATAATCATAACTGAACTATCCTTCGTTTTCGATCGTGTTTGGAGCGGCGGTTCAAAAGTACACCAACACTGTTACTAACGTTGGTGAGGCCTTTTCAGTTTACTCTGTCCAGGTTAGTACTCCGGCGGGTGTTACCGTGACAGTTACTCTGGGTACTCCCAGTTTTTCAATGGTGAATCAGAAGTTGACATATGAAATTACGTTTACGAGGACTATAACTCTGGCTAGCATTTCAACTTCTCAAGGATCGCTCTCATGGATTTCGTCGAACAATACGGTTAGAAGCTATGTTGCACCGAGATAGGGACGGGTACCTAAACGGGGACGGGGAGGGGAAAATGAAAATTTAAAAATTATGGATACGGGGACAATAAGGGGATGGATAAAATATAACAATAAAATATTAATTAATAGAATATCTTTTTTGATGATCATGATTGATAATCTACATATAGAATAATCTAGATTCGATGCGATCATTCTATCGTAATTAATTCCCAAAAATACCCAAACTGATTTAAAAGATACAAAATCATCAAACATAGCATAATTATA
>JAULKM010138263.1:0-16899 GCA_032355605.1 Rubia tinctorum
TATCAAAGCAAAGGAGAATTAGCCACTTTCTCTAAACCCCAACACATAATCAGACAAGCAATTCATATACTCAACCTTCTAACACCATTAATGGATTCAACAATCAAATTCAAGCCCAATAAATACACGATAGCAAAAGCATTAAATAGATAGATATGGGTTCTCAAGACATAGATAGGAAGCCTCAATCCAATGCTCCCAAGGAGATAACTAAGCTAAATAATAAAAACCAATAACTATTCTACAAAGAAACAAGAAGAAAGTGAAGGAGAAGGTGAAAAACTAGGGGTTTTAAGCTCCCGAGTCGGGCCAAGAAGGATGAGGAATGAGTGGATGAATTTATATTTATAGTACAAGAAAAAGGGGAGTAAAAAGCAAGTTGCAGGTCATCCGTCACGAGTCGCGACCATTCTCCCACGCTCGCGACAGAGGGAAGTCCAGCTCTTGGTTGTTTTTGTTTTGTTTCCTCCGGGTGAACCGTTGATCTGTTTTGAGAGTTCTTGTAGTCATTATTATAGTACTCAAAAAGAAGAATCCAATGGTGCCATCCTTGGAGGCTGGTTCCTCTCAGATAATTCTCAGAACTCTGCTTCAAAACATAGATCATTCTTCATCCTTTGCTTCAAAACATAGATAATTCTACTTTGCTCTCCTTCATCACTTTATCTTCTACCACTTTGTAAGTGATCTTCCTTCTTCTACCATTCTTGTGAATGATCTTCTTCTATGATAGTATCAAAATAAGCTCACATGTTCAAAGATAGTCTTCAAAGTCTTCCAACAATTCCTTTGTTACACGAAATCCTCTAGAAAAGTAATAAAAGCACAAAGTTGCTCTTAACTCTCCTTAGAGAATTTCAAGGCAAATTGCCACACATAGACCACAAAAGTGTACAAAAGTGAATACAAAATGTCCCAAAATAACTCTATAAAATGGACACACCAATATTCTCCCTACAATACTTTGACCTCAAGTTCCTATACATCTTTGTACAACCGGGTTGCACAGTGTACTTCGAACGGTACACCTCTTCTAGTATCTCCCATTTCAGACCATTATCATGGGGTACATACATCTAATCTGTATGCCTTAATATCCAATAATCACCTATCTTATACTCCATGTGGTTAGCTTGACTGACCAACTCCAATCGGTGCCCAAGTGTTGAGTCATTTTGCTGAGATCCCCTAATTTGTTCAAGTAAAAACAAGAGAATGTTTATGTTTTCAAATATAAATCTTCCCTTACTACTATTCCAATTCAATTCATCCATTTCTCCTTTCCCCCTATTAACCCTTAGTACGATTCTAGCCATATGAGCCTTCCTACTAAGAGCGTAAGCTACTACTTTTGCCTTCCTCGGGTAATAACTAATCGTACAATCATAATCTTTTAGAAATTAATCTATCTTCTGTCTCATGTCCATGTCTATTTTGGTGAACAATTATTTTAGATTTTTGTGATCTGAAAACATCTCAAAGGTCACACCACGAAGGTAGTACCTTATGAATAATGCGTAGGGTAGTGTTTCTCATACGGTTTCATCTTCCCTGAAGCATAACCAATCACCATCCCTGTTGTTTGGCAGAGCTAACGCAGGTGCAGTAGTCAACCACTTCTTCAATTCTTGGAAACCTTCCTCTTCCTTGCTATCCCATATAAACTTAACTTGATTTAAGATGCGTCATCTTTTCGGATATCATTGAAAAGTTTTAAACAAAGCTCCGATAGTAACCAGCCAGTCCTAAGAAGCTTCTAACTTCTTTTGGATTTTCTGGAGTCTTCCAATTCGTGATTGACTCCACCTTTGCACAATCCATTGTAACTCCTCCATGCGATGTAATATGCCCGAGAAATGCCACATTACTTAACCAAAAATTTGCACTTGCTAAAATTTGCATACAAATGATGTTCTTGCAACTTTTGTAAGACCAATCTTAGCTGATCATGATGCTCTTCAATTGTTATAGAGTACAAAAAATATCATCAATAAGGATGACCATAAAACGATCTAAGTATGGGTGAAACACTCGATGTATTAGATCCATAAAAAAAATTGGTGCATTGGTGAGTCTGAAAGGCATCACGAAAAATTCATAATGACCTTATCTAGTGTTAAAAGCAGTCTTGGGTATGTCTTCCTCTTTGATACGTAGTTGTAGTATCCATGTCGTAGGTCAAGTTTTGATAATACCATTGCTCCTTGAAACTGGTAAAATAACTCAATAATAAGGGGTAATGGGTATAGGTTCTTGATGGTCAGATTGTTTAGTTTACAATAATCCATAAACAGTCTCATAATCCCATCCTTATTTTTAACAAACAATACTGGAGCTACCCATGGTGAGGTGATCGGTCAGATGTAACCTTGTATTAGTAAGACTTGTAACTACAATTTTAACTCTGTCAGCTCTACAGGAGTGATCGGCATCCGGCGGGGTCGTACAAACTACCTTGTGAGAGAGCATAATTAACCCATAGAGTGCTTCAGATCAAAGATAAGAGATTTATAAGTTCTTTCCGTACTCACTACTAACCACTATAGAGTAGCTAGTGGCAAGTCCGAGATGTCCACGGAGATACTAGAATTTGAAAGTTAACTACACGTAACCCACAATCGAGTGTCACTCTGATTCTGTATTCAAAATAGCTAGTGCTTGAAATATAATATTTGAGGTTTTTGTCTAACAACTAATAATCATGAAAACAAGAGATATTAAACTATAATTAACTATTTTTGGGGATATTTGCGTAACATGACCGATGAATTACTTTGATCTTAGATTCTATCATATGTAAGAGATATAAACCTATCGCATGTCTATTTAAAATAGTGTGTAAATAGCTCAGAATTCCCAACTTCTGTCACATCAAGGTTCTTCTCAACTTTCAGAAGCTACCACTTCGCCTCCATAATTAGAGAAATTGTGTCGATCGAAATATGAATCCACTTCTCTTTCCCCGTCAATCTCGCTCTTAATGCTAATATTCCCCCGCTAAAAGGAACAAATCCTTGCATAGTTCACAATCGTTAGAAATTAGAGTGAGGACAATACGTCTAGGGCACTCCACTGTGGACACCAATCCCTAGGCTTATAGAGGCAAAGGAATTGGCATCTCGGGATGACTCTAGGGTTGAAACAGATCTAATCGCTGCACAACAACACTATTCACTACAAAATATTGTTCTCATACTATCGGGGTAAGTCGAGGGTTTCCCTTTGTTAAGGATTAATTAGAGTCCCCAACATGAATCATTATTACATGACCAATCTATTAGGTCAGAGTCTAACAATCGAGATGGTACTCTCGGGGTAGAATGCATAGACTCACCTTCCCGGTACTCTCAAGCCTATAATAGCTCTAATATAACACTCTCAAGATATAAATTCAAGATTAGCACGATGGTATACTACACATGAATCTACGGGTGCATCATACAACATACATGCATACATCTTACAAAAACGTATTCGAGTATTGCCTTCAAAATCTCATCTCGATCCTACTTGTAGAGAGAACATACATTGGTCATTTGAGCAATTGCCTTTAAATTCTCATCTCGATCCGACTTGTAGAGAGGATAATTTTTGCTGGAAGAACCTTCACCCCTTGGGTAAGGTTGAGGTGGAACTCCCCCTCGATTGTATCTTTGTTGGTCATCGTTCCACGAAAAATTTGGGTGGTCTTGATATCAGGGATTGAAAGAGTTGGCATACAGATATTGCATATTGTCTCCTTGGTTCTCGTATAAAAATTGTTGTTTCCCCCTACCAAACTGTCTATTCTCTATATTTTAGTCCAAGGCCTACCCTTTCTCAAAATCCTCCACTACTTGTGGGCACATATCCATCGGATGGTACAAACTACAAATCCCACAAACCTTCACTTGGTGAGTCATCCCTTCATAAACTCCATCATCGATGCAAGGGCTTGAACCTATTTTTCTATCTTAGGATAGTGAGTGAGTTCTTCCAATGTCTTAACTCTTGACCAGGTCCAGAATTGGCCCGTTTCATTCACAATTTCCTCAAAAAGGGCTATCGCATCCTTGGATCTTTTGTTGGCTATCAATCCATTGAACGTGGTATCACTACCCTCATGTCCTCATCATACAAACCCTCAAAAAAATAGTACATGAGATATCTCTCTTTGAACGGATAATATGGATAACTTTCTAGCAACCTCTTGAAGCGCTCCCAATACTCATATAGGGACTCATTGTGGACCTGCGAGATGTTTGACAACTGTTTCTTCAACCTGCTAGACCTTGAAGCACGGAATACTCTCCAAGAACCAGTGTTTCATATCCATCCACAAAGTGACACACCCCGGTGGGAGGTATTACAACCAGTCCTTTGCAGGATCTCGAAGTGAGAACGGAAAGGACTGTAAGTTGTAGTCCTATTCCGAGACTTTTGACGGTTTCATATTTCTACAAACCAAATGAAACTCAGACAGATACTTGTTGGGGTCCTCGTCGGCCATCCCATAGAATGTAGGAAGATGCTGAATCATCCCACTCTTGAGCTCACATGTAACATTCTATGGAAGAGGTAGGAAGACAATGTAAATGGGTTAATTTTCCAAGGTAGAAGCAATCAACTCCCTCAACGTCCCATTATCTTCCGCCATAGTCTATTTATCTACCTCTAAACCACTTGTCGATCCCTGCGAACCTTCTTCTATAATTCTCCTTCTCCTCCTTCTTTGGCCCCCTACATATTTTGGTATCTAGTGTAGAGTTCATAGGTTTGTGGTATGTGTGTGTACCATAGAAAAGAAGCAAAACACAACCAGTCCACAAATAACACTAGCATAACAAACTAGGAGTAACAAGAAAAACTATTGAAGGCTCTAGAACAGAACAAACAAAAAATTATAAAAATAAAAGCACAAACTACTACTACCAACGGTCATGCAAGCTAATAATCAAATTAAAACTAGTATCCCCGACAACGGCACCAAAATTTAATTGGTACACCACGGGGTCATACAAACTACCTTGCAGAAGAGATTAATTAACCAGCAGAGTACATCAGATCAAAGATAAGGCATTTATAAGTGTCTCACATACTCACTACTAACCACTATAGATTAGCTAGTGGTAAGTCTAGGGTCGTCCACAGAGATACTAGAATTTGAAAGTTAACAAGACACACAAACAGTAGTCACTCCGATTGTTGGTCGGGAATAGTTGGTTCTCGAAATATAAGATTAGGTGTTTTTTGTCTAACAACTAATGATCATGCAAACAAGAGAGATTAAACTATAATTCTCAGGCCTTAGGGATATTCACGTAACATAATCGATGAATAACTTTGATCCTAGATTCTATCACATGTAAGACATATAAACCTATCTCATGTCTATGTCACATAGTGTGGAGAGAGCTAGGAATTCCCAATGTCTGTCACATAAAGGTTAGTCTCCACTTTTAAAAACTACCACTCTGTCTCCGTGAGTATGGAAATTGCATCGATCGAACTATGGATCCGCTTCTCTTATCCGTCAATCTCACTGCCAATGCTAACATGCCCCCACTTAAAGGAACAAAGCCTTACATAGGTCGCAACCGTTAGATATAAGAGTGAGGAAAATATGTCTTGGGTACTCCACTATGAACACCAATTCCTAGACTTACAGAGGAAATGTAATTGGCATATCATGATAACTCTAGGTTGAAACGACTCTAGTCGCTACACAACAACCCTAGTCGGTACAAACTATCATGTTTGTACTATTGTTGTAAGCCAAGGGTTTCCTCCCGTTACGGATCAATTTGTGTCCCTAACATGAATCATTATTAGCCGACCATCCAATTAAGTTAGAGTCTAATGATCGGGACGGTAATCTCGGGTTAGCATGCATGCACTCACCTCCCTGATACTCTCAAAACTACAATAACTTTAATCTAACACTCCCAAGGTAGAAATTCAAGCCTAGAACAATGGCATACTACACATTAATCTATAGGTGCATCATAAAACATACATGGCATGCATCTTACAAGAACGTAAAGCATAAATCAAGCACAACTATTCATAGAACATAAAGATAGGAAAATCTTAAAATCTCAAAAAGTCAACATCAAGTCATGAATACAAATAATTCCCCAAGATAAAAACTACTCAAGAGACCTTGAATCCAAAGCAATTATTAGATTCAATGTCACAAGCAAAAACTAGGAAAAATAAATGAAGAGAGTAGATGGCCTCATTCTCTCTCTACCTACTCCTAGATTTAGAATTTAAAATGAACTTACGAAAATTCAAGTAGACTAGTGGCTTCTTATATAGTAAGTGCAAATGGGCTTTACAAAAGCCCAAAAAGAACAGAAACCCTAGAAGCCATATCGGCACGGGTCGTGCAATAGTGCTCGTCTCGCACTACACAACTCGTGTAAAACCACGTTAGCCGCGGACTGGAGGTACTTCTAGAGGAAAACTAACACGCGGCTTGTTGAAAAGTACGCAAGCCACTTCTTAAAACCTTCTTCTTCTTCTTCTTATGAGCACGTAGCCATGTAGAAGCTTGCAGGCCACAGACCGGAGTCCTGGATGTACAACACCTGACTGCGCAGGTCGTGCAGAAGCACGTAACCACGCTGGGACTTAGTCTCCTCAACAATTGCTTTGGAATGGGCCTTGTAAATGTACACAGGCCATGACAGTCTTCATTTTTCCAGACATAAATCCTTCTCTTCAGCTCATCTATCTACAACCACATTTTTAGCTCGTGGCCTTCAGTCTACTACCATCCTTGCGAATGGCCTTCTACTATCAAGTACCATTTTTTTTGAAAATGGCCTTGTAAACAATCCAAAGCGCCTACAAGCTATATAAAAATAAAAGATCCAGAAAATTGGATCAAGATGCTCGTATGGTCATAGAATACATTGGATCTAAAGTAAGCTACAAACTGAGGGATTTGGATATGAAAACCACGATCATCTAAACCCCTTGTAATGTAAACTCATCGGAATCTAGAAATCTACCAAACAAAAAATAACAAATGATACGTTAAATGCCTTAGGAAATACATGCATTTGATGTCTCATCGAATCTCCCCAACTTAAACCTATACTCGTCCTCGAGTAAACAAGAACAAGCAAATATCGAAGCGTACAATAGCATGAAAAGATTTTCCCCAAAGCACCAATAAATTTTATTCCTAGACTACCCGATCCCCCAAGACATAAAAATCTCTCACACTCTCATATCCCAAAGAAAACTAAAGTAATCTAAAAAACCAACATGTTATTCAAAGGCGAGTGTTCAATCATGTGAATGTGTGAAGCTAGCTTACTAATCCAAAGAAGCTACCAAAAGACAAACCAAGAGAAGCATAGAATAAGCTTCATTTCTCTCATTTTTCTCATTTTTCCTAGGAGCCCTTTTGGGTTCTCATATTAGCTTCTCACATTTTTTTATTTTTCAAAACTCACATCTCACCTTTTTCCACACCATTTGACTTACTTTTGCATAGGTTTTTCAACCTCTCCGGATATTTCCCATTGTAGCCTAAGTCACCTTTTCAGGTTTTCAACTTAGCCAGGTATATATTTTCATTTTAATTATTTTATAAAATTTCATTATTTTTTGTGTAGCACAAAATGCCCCAAAGTAGGCTTCATACTACATGGATAATAAAGAAAAACAAAAAAACACCACCAAATGTTTCAACATCAAAAAACTACAACCAAAAGGTGTCTCACACCTATAAAATGAGTTTAAAAAAGAAAGAAAAAAAACAAAAAATTCAAAATCAATGAGGGAAAATGTGAAATAGTCATCATTAACAAGATAAACAAGACAAGAGTAAAAGATGAGAGAAATAAAGTTGCCACACAATGGAGTGTTCTAACTCTTTCCCCCACACTTAGTTGATGCATTGTACCTTATGCATGTGACCAGGGTAAAAGAAAGGTTGAAATCACTTACCCTCCTCAATGTCGTCCGTCACGCCTGGCTCTACACCCCTGCTCATGTGATCCTCTCCAATGCCCACCGCTCTCATTCGGTCTGTGATTTCTTCCATGCCTTGGTAGAGGTAGCCTACATCCATCCTCAGATACAAAATCTACTCATCCACCCGGTCAAACCTGTAAGCTATCTCCGTCTCGTGATCAACAAATATGTCAGTGAGATAGCTCACATCCTTTCAGGTCCCAGAGATGGAATCTCACCAAGAATGCATCCACTCAGGCTCATGTTGTAGTGGTTCGCCCCATGGGTCATTAGATGAAGTTAACTGTATAGAACATGGCGAACCATGCTCGCAGAATGGGCAATACTGTAGATGCTGCCAAGGGTGATAATCATGTTGAGGGGGGATGGAGATTTTGTTTCTCGATGGATCGAAAGATGAGTGCCTACAGCTACAATATCTGCTCGGATCTCTGAACAAATCAGTGTGATGGGAAATGTTGTGCATGTGCGACTGTGTCTTCCATGAACCCCTGGAACCCCGTCCCTCAGAATGGTAAGATAGCTCCTTTATCTGAACAGGTTCTGAATGTAATGGTGGCTACACGAACTGGTGATCAACTAGGGGTAGTTGCGCTATATGTGGGTGAAACCGGTCCTCATCCATGGGAACTCTCTCGTCACCATCCTACTCTGCCTGATCCTTGGCATGATCCATGGGGGCAGCGTTATATCACCATTTAACATGGCTACCCTATATCTAAATCATCTCCGCCTTCACTAAGACATCTAGAGTGAGGGTGTATGTGTCATTGGGATTCTCCCTGATGCCATAGTCCGTCGGGGGCCCAAAATGAGCCACTAGGAGCGATATCATACCCCCAACAGTTATATTGCCCCATCCCCCGTGGATAATCAGCAACACTGAGCGATGAAGTTCCCTACAATATCAAGGAAGACACGCCACATACAGATTGAAAACAACAGTTGGAACTCATTGGGTGGTTGAAGTGGAAGCCTCTCATTGGCCAAGTACCACTGTGGTCAGCAGCCTCGCTACATACCTCATAATTGGATGCACTATGTCACGGTTCTTGCTCACCTTCTCCCATGAAAGTCGAGTGATGGTGAACCCAAATGGTCCTAAAACAAAGCCTGAGCTATCCGTGGAGCTATTAGGAACCTCGTTCGTTTCCTTCCACCCGAAGCAACCGACAATCTCCTGATAGGTTATAGAACGGGCCTGATCCACCAGATGGAACCTTACCACTGTTTTGCCCTGCCTATTGGTTACTTGTTTAATAGTAGCAAGAAACCCTAGATTGTACATAGTGTACGTGGGGCAGAATTTTCCATGAAACCCTCCAAACTAATCCTCTTTAATAGGGCCTTGACTAGTTTGTAGAGCTCGAGGTCTTTAAGGACCCTCTTGTCCACAAACCTAGTCTCCAGGATAAGGCATACCACAAGACTTTCCCATCCCCCCTGGTGGTCTTCATTGAGTGTCTGAAACCCCATGAAGGGAGTACTCATGCCAGCTCTCTATCTAAGCTTCTCAATAGTCAACAAAGCAATACAGAACATTCCAAAAAATACAATCACGATCCAACCTACCCCAACAATCAACCAACCTGGCTCCCAAAAATAATTCAATCCCACAATTCAACTACAATCCCTAAATTCAATATTCTAGCATGCGATTCAAAAAGCAACAATAAAAAATTTCCAGGATTCTTAAGGAACAGTTTGGCCATATACGTCATTGGAGATTGAATGCGGATTTTAGTGAATTGAGACTCGTAGTGTGTGCATAACTCCTCCTAGAGCAAAACACAGTGACCCCCAACACTTAAATCTAAAGAATATTTGAGTTGTTAGGAGAAGGAATTCAAAAAGGGCCGAATGATTTTTCCCCATAATTGGGCAATTTTTTACTGTTTTTGGAATGGATTTTTAGTGGGTTTTGTGTGGAATTTGTGTAGGGTTTTTTGGGACAAATTTTGTTGAACTTGGGCAAGAAACAAGGGATATATAAAGAGATTAATGTGCGGAGGGGATTAGTTCATGATTGGCTGCTGGAGAAAAGTATGCGGCGTATGTAAGAGCCTTGTGCTCGCTGATGAGAAAGTTCTTGGCAGCACAAGCAGCATTCATGTGGCATGACCTGTGTCATTTGAATGCCTTAATCTAGAAACACGATAAGAGGCTTGTCACGGTCCTTGCCCTTGGCTTCTTCCCCAATTTTCATTGCAAACTTGCCCTACAACCAAAACACAAAACCCATCGCAATATTGTCCATATCAAAATTTGTTGACTATAATTCCCTAAAACACCACCAATTTAGCAGAAAACATTCCAAAGGTCACGATAGCAAACAACCTATTCAAAAATCATAAAGCACTATTTCCTTATTGTCGTCCTCCCATCTTATTTTCATGCATTTTCAAAGACTGAGACAAACTTACCGGTGGGTCACCGAAATCACCATTCGTGACTCCACCCACAACCACGTCCCAATGGATAGGTCTTTACATTTCACGAGGCTTACCACTTATCTTTGGAGTTTCATACCATAAAAGTTCATCCCTCACAATTGTCGACACTTTCTTGTTCACTTTGGGCATATGAAGAGGTTTAGGAGGCTTAAACTCCTTAACCTACTTCCTTTGTCGCTGCATGTTAGTCCTCAGATTTGGAAAACAAGAATAATTAATAGTACATGCATCACTAACATCATGTATATCAACAATACCATTATCAACATGATCATTCAACGAGGTAAGAACATGTAAGGTGTCAATGTTGGGTAGCAACTCATCACAATCACTACTCATGCAAGATTTATAAAGTTGATCAAATTCATCATAGAGGCTTATACCTTGACACGCAAGATGGAATTAGAGGATCCATAATTAGATTTTATAAATATCAAAGCCGACATTATCTATGTCATCCTCTAGGGCTAAGGTTCCTAGATGGACATCTATTTTGGTCCTCGATGTTTCAAAAATGGTCTCCCCAATAAAATTGAGGGTGCACCTCCGTCGTGCAACATATCAAGGATATAGAAGTCCACCAAAAAATAATATTTCCAACGCTAACCATAATATCCCTAACTAACCCCCTAGGACTAGCATGGGAATGATCGACAATTTAGACTATCACCCCAGTCTACCAAAGCTCTCCATAATCAAGAGTTTCATACAAGCTATAGGGGAAAACATTAATAGAGGCTCCATGATCAATCATAGCGTCTTTAATTAGCTTACCAACTATGTAGGTAGGAATAGATAATATTCCAGGATCATCACATTTCATAGGAAGGTTTTCATGAGCTAATGAGGCAATTTATCCCTATCTTCAATTTTACTATCTTTTTAATAGGCTTAGGACTCCTCCTAGTACATGAATTCCTTAAAAACTCGGAATGTGATGGAATTCTCTCAATTACATCTATAAGTGAGATACTAACCGTACTTTTTGAAGACTTGAAAATTTTTCTACTCATTGGACGCCACTTATGCCTTTCTCCTCAAAGAATATGGGAATGGTGGTGGATGGTTGACTTCCTTTACCTTAGTGGTATGTGGCTCTTGCTTGGGCTTCTCCTCAAAGAGTATCTCTTCTTCTTCAAGCTCAACCTTGTTTTTCTCCACTATCTTGTCATCTTCTTGCAAAGTTTCCTTCTCCGCTCCTTTCACTTCTTTCCCACTCCTCAACATTAAAGCGCTCACATTCCCCGGATTGACTTTGGGTTGAGAAGGTAGCTAGCTGGAATCCCTTGCTTTGAGTCAGTTAACCTAGGTGGACAAGTGACCCAATTGAACCTCATTCTAGATGCTCAAGAATGCCCTTATGCCCAAATCTTCGAGGTCTCACTTTGTGCTCTCCTCAAACATGTCATTATTCTTGGTCGTTTGAGCAATTGCTTTTAAAATATCATCTCAATCCGACTTGTAAAGAGGACAATTTTTTTGGAAGGACCTTCACCCCTTGGGTAAGGTTGAGGTGGAACTCCTCCTCGATTGTACCCTTATTGGTCATCACGCCACAGGAAATTTGGGTGGTCTCGATGTCGGGGATTAAAAGAGTTTGTATACGGTTCTTGGCGATTGTCTCCCTGGTTCCCACAGAAACCTTGCTTTTGCCCCCTACCAAACTGTTTATTACCTCCATTGTGGTCCAAATCCTTCACTTCCTCAAATTCCTTCACTACTTGTGGGCACATATTCGTCAGGTGGTCCAAACTAAAAATACCACAAACCTTCACTTGGTGAGTCATCCCCTTCATAAACTCCTTCATTATGGATGCAAGGGCTTGGACTTACTTTTTCTAGGTTATGGGAGCGAGTGGGCTCAGCCAATGTCTTAACTCTTGATCGGGTCACAAATTAGCGCATTTCATTCGCCATCTCCGCAAAAAGGGCAATCGTATCCTTGGGGCTCTTGTCTATCGATCCTTTGCACACGACATTCACCACTTTCATGTTCTCATCGAACAAACCCTCAAAGAAATAGTACACGAGATAGTTTTTTCTAGCAAAAATGACATTTTTGCTTAGAATGAATGCTAATCGATCTATGACCAATACTCATCATCATTTGTACATGAAATTATTTCTCCAAAATATACACTGGGCAATAGATAACATGTAGGATAAACATGAAAATATGCAACATTTCTTAGACTTGAGTAACGTTGGTAATTTTTTGGTAACATATGGCAAGGACCGATGGATTGTGGCCGACGTTGCACATTCAAATGGTGTTCTTACGAAAATGTAATTATTGTCCACAATAAGCCCTAATCTATGCATTTCTCTCTTTACTTATAAGCAGGGAATTATTTCGACAACACAAACACTATACACTAGATAGCATGTAACACAATCATCATACTTCATGAAGATATTCAATCTTTGTTCAATAAAAATAAAAACAATAAAAAATCACCAATAAAATTTGTAAATGAAATAGCCTCTATTAATTTGTACCCAGAAATGCTCCATCCCTAGTATTTGTGGATGTTTCAGAGGAGCAATTTGATTGAGCACTTGAATTGTTGTAATGGTATAAATGTAAATAATCTTGGAAGTGTGTTTCGGTGCAAGTGTTTGGTGATGTGAAATGGGTATAGTTGTTGAATAATAATGAGATGAAATAGGGTTGGGGGGATTAGTTCAAATTTTTAGCTTAAATTTTTTGTTCTTGCTATAATTTTTAGTGTAAATGACGTCAGTAGCAAGTTGGTTCCATTTTTTTTAAAACAAAGTGCTTGCGATGTCGCTTGTATGTGCCATAGTGTAATTTCCGAAAAGTGTCATCAAATACTCAATGTACAGATTTTGGGCCCTTCCATTGACCCTTTGATGCCCAAATTGGAGCAACATGGTCGTGAAAATGTGAATTACATAAGTGTATCACCAATTATACATTCCGACTTCTCCCACTTTCTTGGAGGGATCGAGGTGCAAAAAGTAAAAAGTTCACTGGTTGTGCCAAAGTCGATTCCGATCAAACCAGAGGGGATATTTTCCATCTCCACTCAAACTTATATTCCTTGGTAGTGATAAAGAAGCTGGCTTGGTCCCACAGATACTTCCACATATTCTTCTGATTAACCTTTGTGTACTTTAAGTAATCATCTTAAACTTACTCATGGCCACATACTAACGATTTTTGGAAATTGATGGAGGAATTGTATTATCTTTTTGTTTCATTATAACCCAAGAATATGTAATTCCATGTGATTCTATGTGGTGAAAATTATCGTTCTTGTAACTCCCATTGTAAGGGTACTAATGGAATACAAATAAAATTATCACGCTGCCTCCCCGTGCCTCCCTCTTGGACAGTACACATAATATCCACATAAAAAATTTGTCCTTATGTTCGGGTTAAGAGTTTCAAAGTGTAGCTTACATTCAAGGAAGTGTGGGCTATAGCATAATTTTCAAAAAGTATCGTCAAATAATCCATGTGAAGATTTTGGGCCTTTCCATTGACCTGTTGATGCCCAAAATGGAGCAACATGATTGTGGAAATTTTAATTACATAAATGTATCTCCAATTTTGGATTCTGACTTCTCCCACTTTCTCGAAGGGATCTAGGTGCAAAATATAAAAAGTTCACATATTTCTCCAAAATCGAAAGTGGACGTTAATAAAGTTTCATGAACATTTTCAAAATCTAAATTTTTTTCTGATATACTATTAACTATTATAAAATTGAATTTTATTCCTTTTAGGCCAAATTGTGACTTCATTTGTTGTGATAGTGGGTTGAAATTACTAGGCTCACATTCAGGCAAGCCGACGTTGGTCGTAGTTTGATTAGTTGTCGGCTAGACCGATGGTCGTGCTACATCGCACATGTTAAGGCACCTATCAGAAGGGTTGAAAACGACGTCGTTCCAAAATACCTATTTATGAATCCCACCTCAAAATCAGTTCAAATTTTAAATCCCAAATTTCCCTCAAATCCGAACAGTCCCTCACCCCCTCATCTCGTCTCTTTTTAAAGGTAAGGTTTTTCAATTCTTCCAACACCTTCCTTTTTGTTTTTTCCTTTTAAATTGTTCTATCGATGGGTGTGAATGCATTTTTGGTATGTTTTTTTTCTTCTTCGTATGGATTAGTTATGGTGTGGAATTTCCATACACGTCAACCTAGGTACTATGTTTTGGTATGTTTTGGTATGTTTTTGGATGATTTTATGTCATTATCTCTTTTACAAGCATAATTCTTTTCTGGTCATCTACGATTTTGGTCGTAGTAGCTAGGTTTAAATGTGAAGTTGGTCCCATATCGGGTAAGTTTCATTTAATACGATGATCTACCGATGGCATTCATTCACAATTATAATGGTATTTGTTTTGAATGGGATGTCACATGTGTGTCGGTTTACTTATCGATCTAATCGACAGGTTACCAACCTCGCATGTATGCATATGAAATAATAATGTTTGGTTTAAAATTCTAAATGCAACCTCGATTGTTTTTCGGTTACCATGTTTGGTCTAAATGAATGATGCATGGCGTCTTTTTCCAGATCAACAAATAATTTAACATATATATATATATATATATATATATATATTTTTACATCTACATATATAAGTTACATTTGTTTTAGGGTCAAGGTTCCCAAGTTGATATCTATCTTGGTCCTCGACATTTTAAAAAATGATCTTCCCAATAGAATTTGAGGTACACCTCCATTGGCGACATATCAAGGACATAAAAGTCTGTAAGAAATACAATATGGAAACTCTAACCATAACATCCCCAACTAATCCCCTAAGTCTAGCCTTGGAATGGTCGGCTAGTTGGACTATTATCCTAGTGTTCCTCATCTCTCCCAGCTCTAGAGTTTCAAATAAACTATGGGGGATGACATTATTGAATGCTCTAAGGTCAATCACATAGCATCCTTAATAAGCCTACAACCTGGATAAATAGGAACTGAAAACATGTCGGGATCGTCGCACTTGTTAGGAATGTTTCTATGATCTAAAGTCGCAATTCCTTTTATTTTCGATTTTCCTACTTTTCTAATAGGTTTAGGTCTCTTCCTACTGTAAGAATTCCTTAAAAACTTAGAATATGATGGAATTTTCTCAATTACTTCTAAGAGTGGAATACTAACCTCGACCTTTTTGAAGACTTGGCGGATTTGTTCTTCTTTGGATGCCGCCTTTGGCCTTTTCCTCAAAGCAGTTGGGAATGGTGGTGGAAGATCGTTTCCTCACTTTTATGGTAAGAAGCTCTTGTGCAGGCTTCTTCTCAAGGACTATTTCTTCCTCATTAATTTGGACTTAGTGTTCTCCAAAATCTTTTCTTCCTCTTGCAAAGTCTCCTTCTTGGCTTCTCTCACATCCTTCCCACTTCTCAACATTAGAGCGCTCACATTTCTTGGATTGGGTTAAGGTAGGGAGGTAGCCTGCCAGAGTCTCTCTCCTCGAGTCAACTAACCGAGGTGGTCAATTTCTCCACTTGCACCTCGTGATTCTTGATACTTGATAAAGCCATTGTGTCCAAATCTTCGAGGTCTCTCTTTGTGCACTCTGCAAACATGCTATTTTTCTTGGTAATTTGAACGACTACTTCCAAAATTGCATCTCGATCCAACTTGTAGATAGTACTATTGTTGTTGTAAGGCTCTTCACCTCTTGGGTAAGGTTGAGGTGAGACTTCCCCTCGAATGTACCCTTGTTTGTCATCGCGCCACCTTAAATTTGGGTGGTGGCGATATAGGGGACTGAACAAGTTTGCGTACGAGTCTTGGCAATATCCACCTTGGTTTCCTTAGAAACCTTACTACTTCCCCCTAAAAAGCTGTCTATTCCCTCAATTAAAGTTCAATGCCTTCACCTCCTCAAACTCTTCCAATACTTGTGGGCACATGACAATCGGATGGTCCAAACTATAAGTCATGCATACTTTCATTTGGTAGGTCCTCCCCATAATAAACTCCTTCATTATTGATGCCAGACTTGGACTTCCTTTACAATCTTAGGAGAGAGAGTGGGTTCCTCGGATGTTTTCAATTGTGACCGAGTCCCAAATTGGTGTGTACCATTTGCCATCTCTTTAAATAAGGCAATTGCATCCTTGGGACTCTTGTTCACTATCAAATCATTGCACGAGGAATTTATCATCATCATGTCCTCATCACACAAGCCCTGAATGAAATATTACACGGGATCTCTCTCCTTAAAAGGGTGATAGGGGCAGCTTGCCAACAATCGCTGCAGGTGTTCCCAATACTCATAAAGGGATTCAGTCAGGTGTTTTGAGATGTTTAACATATGCTTCTTTAACCCAGTGAACTTTGAAGCGAGAAAATACTTCTCTAGGAACATCCACTTCATATCCATCTAAGAAGTGGTCCAACCCAGCGGGAGTAGTACCATCAGTCCTTAGCCGCTTCTCAAAGTTAGAAGGGAAAGGACCTCAAGTTGTAATCTT
>JAULKM010138273.1:0-18581 GCA_032355605.1 Rubia tinctorum
ATCATGGTGTATCTTAAAGGATGTGATAGCAGAAACAATGATAAGCAGGGCATAGAGAAACCAGAAAAGATCCCGATAATAACTCTGCAAACAAAGTACAGCCAAGTAAGACACCCTCATTGACTACAAGAAAAACAGCTAACTAAAACAAAAACAAGAACACCATCCTCGCATCTTCTTCGATTGACGAAATAGGCATGTGCGATCGCATAGGTAAAAATATATCAACAACGCTTCAAACTCTGATCTGGAACAAAGCAAAGAGCAGAGGAAACAAATTCTTAACACTTCTAGAAACAACTGAACCCAAGGATACTCAACGCCAACACAACAGAACCACATACATCGCCCTCAGCGTCAATCGATGCTCAACCAAGAACGACTCATCCATCATCAAAAACCTGTTCAGATAGGTAAAACAAAACAGCTCCATATCACATTTTCAGTTTCACACAAAACATTCATCAAACAAACAAACGTCCATTCGCAACAAACCTGATAAGCTGAGACGTCACCGAAGCACTACCAGCACTCTTAACTCTCGGAGATGCAGATTGCAAGCCGCCAGATTCCAATAAAGCAGAACTATCATCTTCCTTAACTCCGCCTTTTCCTAATTCCTCCAATTTGACATCCGAATGCCTGCCACAGAAAACCTAGCTCTATCAAAATCGGAAAACACAAAACTGAAACCAAATCGGCACAGTCTAGAGAGAGAAGCAATCAGTGTACTTACACCTTAGAGAGAGAAGCTTTCTTGTACTCCAAAATCTCCGAATAAATCCAAGCCACAAAAATCGGAACAATCGCGAGAAAAAACGACACCTTCAGAAACAAGCATTCAAACTTCAGCTAAACCAGTACTACACTATAAATGCCAGATCCAGATCAAATTTCCAAAAATTCCACACAAAAAAACACGCACAAACACGCATACATACAGAAATCAAAACAGACCTGTCCCGGCGTCAGAGGTCCGTAGATCACCGCCATTGATCGGATTGCTTCTTCTCCGGCGGAAGCTTTTCAGTGGTCAGTGTGTGTACTGTGTGAAAATGAGATCAAACGAAGCAGTGCAAAATAGACCTACCAGTGATATTTCCTAGATTGGAATTTGGAGTTGGGGATTGGGAATTTGAATTTCAGTGCGTGTGGAAATAACAAACAAAAAGGAGAATTTGGGGAAAGGCGGGTAACTATATGGCTTATTAGGAAATGGAAATTTTGATTTCCTTTGAAAATATCATTAGTAACGACGAAATAATTGATTACTCCATCACTCTCATTCTACAGTATTTCCTACTTCTATAATAATTGGCACTCATCCAATTGACACTTTTTTTTAAAAAAAATGTAAATAAGTGGAAAAAATTATATGGTGGATAAAAAGTAAATTGAGTGGATGAAATTAATCTTAATTTTGTCAAAAAAGAAAGGTGTCAATATTAAAATATCAAATAAAAAAGGAAAGAGAACCAATATTAAAAAACCAAGGGAAGTATCATAGATTCATTTGTATACTATCAAATTATCAGTTTTTTTTATTATTTAACATGTACATATAAAAATATATGAACAGTATATTTTTTAAATATATTAGTAAAAAAACGTGACATACTTCATCCGTTTCATTAGATGTGTCGCATTTTTTTTGTGAATTTGACACATTTTTTTTATGCCAAGATTCCTTCAATTTCGTCCACTCATTTTTTTTTCCTCTTTCTAAATTCAATTTCATTAATTCATTTTATTCACCTAAATTCAAGCACATAAAATTATGGTGTCATATCCAACTAGATAGAGGTTGTATAAAGATAAAAGACTTACGGCTATCTATTAACTGCTGGCTGATACAGTAAAAATTCAACCTCGAACAAACCACAATTGAAGAAGAAAATAAATGAAGGAATAAGAATTTAAACCTAGTTGTAGATAATGGGTTGGGAGTTGGGACAGCTAGATGTTGAAATCTTGTAAAATGTATGGAGTGTGTACACTTGGTTGGTGATTGGTGGTGCCAAAATAAATGTTTTGGGTAAAATACATTTATAACCCTAATTTTATTTTACGTTGAAAGTATTAATATAACCCTTTAAAATTAGAAAGTATCAAAATAACCCTAACTTTATGATGAATTGTGTCAATATAACCTTTTGTCTGCGGCATTGACTCATAAATTTATGTGTTAAACAGAGTTAAAATGACAAAAATACCCTTCCCTTTAAAAGCTGGATTTTTTGTTCCCATATTTCCCTGGTTTAATCTAATATGTAATCAAAATCCTTTATTTTCAAACAAAAAAACACGGGCTCAGCATTCTTTTCCTCTTCGTTCTTCCCGTTCGTTGCATTCTCTAAATAGCCACAAATTTTCGTCGCCTATGTCGTCCGGGAAGATCCTTCGTCGCCGTCACACATTAACTAAATCACACATACAGTTCACCAGTTAACAACATAATTAGGGAAACAACAATTATAATCCAATTGGGGGTAGAGTCATTCTTCTCAACAACAAAAAAAAGGAAACCCTAGGTCCCTAAAATCAAAAAATTTGATCGGCCACAACTTCAAACCGTGCACAACCATTACAAAGACAGTACTAATCTAATAATATATCTCTAAACATAAAATAACAACATTTCCTACGACATAACATTTCAAGAAAAAAGCCCTAACAACACATCCAACGACCAAATTTTACACCCACTTCAAAAACACGTAAGTTTCGCTAAGAAGATGAAAAACGAGACATGATATAGGAGAATATCTGTATGCCTTGCCATTTTTCAACTTCCCTTGTTTTGGGGACCAAACACGACGGCAAACGGTCTGGTGATAGAGCGTCATGCACAGTCGATCGACCCCACTCTTTGAGCAGCGGCACCGAAGAGAGTCGACGGGAAAGGTACTTAGAAACAGGGGATGTGTGTGGGAAGGGAAACCATGTGGAAAATGGGAGGAATTAAGAAATAATACTACCTTCGGTTCGTTGGATGTGACACTATAACTTTATGTGCTTGGATTTAATGAATGAAATGAGTGGATGAAATTAAATTTAGAATCGAAAAAGTAGAATGAATTGATGAAATTGAAGGAATCTTGTCATAAAAGGAAAGTGTGCCAAATTTTAAAAAATAATCAAAAAAGAAAAGTTTGTCACATCCAATGAAACAGAGGGAGTAGGAAAATGGAGAAAAATCATTTTACAAAGCTTCAGGTCATTTCCGCCTTTTAATCTCATTTCATTTTTTTAAAATTTATTTTTTTAAAGGGGTAAAAATGCCATTTTGTCATATTCCGACCTAAATTGCCGTTGGTCATTAAAGTCATCAAGTCAACGGCTTCCAGCGTTAGATTGACACATATATCATAAAGTTAGGATTATTTTGACACTTTTTAATTTCAGGTTCAACCTAAATTTAGGGTCATTTTGGCACCTGACTCAAATGTTTCTATTCATCATATAGTTCATTTCCACATGAAGTGTGTATCTCACAACTCACAAATCACAAATGGGAGGGGGGGGGGGTTGTGGTTGAAAAAGAAAATGTTAAGTGTTACAGTATGTTTCTTTCTTCTTCATCACAGTTTTAATAAGGACAATAATCGGTCAAACAAGTACTCCGTGCTGCAGAGTTTGGCGTCGGTGCCACTAGTTTCAATTTTCGAAAATGGCATTTAAACACCCACCGACAAAATTTGACTCAAGTCCGCTTCCATTGATTAATCAGATTTTCCAAGTTACAGTCCATGTTTTCAAAATTAAAAACAGTATTAATCAACTACATAACAATATCCAGACCAGACAGACATCAGATCAACAACGAAAGATGAAAATGTCACAGGATGTTAATCAACCTAGCAAACTCTCCAGTCAACACTAACCAAAACAACACTACACTAATCATAATAATACACCAAGGATGATCATTAAAGTTTCAAGCATCCACATCTTATTCTTGTTTTTCGGTTTCAAGACTACCGCTTGGATGGTCTATCGTCATCCTCCCCGTCATCTGAGTCTGTGCCATCTTTACCCCTCTTCCTCTTCACCGGAGCTTCATCCTTAGCGCCAGCACTAGCACCACCGTCATCATCATCATCATTGTCCTCATCTTCTACCTCATGATCCTCGGCCTCGCCATTCTCTTCAGGCTCAAAGTCACTGGCATCTTCCTCGTCTTCAGGGCGCGCCAATGGCCTGACCAGATACTCAGTCCCCAAATCCTCCTGCAACGAAGTAGTGAACAAATATATCAGCAACTCACTGAGAAGGATATGAACTGAGGTAACTTGTACTATACAAGCAGGATACCTTCCATTAGTGTAAGTCGAGTTATAAAATACTCCAGAACTTAATCACTGACATTGATTTAGCATTGATCCTTTGCACTATGTACTATTCGATGAACTGAAACTAGTACGTGGATATACTTTTCACCACCATATCCACCCTAATCCTAAGCACAAAATATGGCTATAACGGGTTCTGGGAGAGCCATATGAGTGTCGTGCTTCTAGGTGAAGCAGCTCGAGAGCTGCATCTAGAGTAACTCGGCTTATCTATACCTAGCTTTCTATAACTAGAAAAACAGTTCAAAGTCAGTTTAAAAGAGACAAGCAATCGTAAAATAATGTGTTTTGACAAAGTGCAGCAGCAAGAACACGAAGACAAATGAGATCTCCGTAAACTATGATTCAACTCAACAAAAGTCAAGATTATAACACCCAGTAACACATACGTGACAAAACATCCAGATCACTACAGTTGAAGCGTCTCTGTTCATGAATTAAGCTTCCATAATCTCGTAATAAGTAAAACGGTTCATTAAGATGGTAATTAGACAGTTCCGTTGACATTTTCTTCTATTACCCCATCACATACTCAGATCTAGGGTTCTTAAAAGCACATAAAGATGCAAAGAATACTTCAGTTCAATTTCACTAACAACAAACAACTATGATAATAACCTTCACATCAAATCTCAAGACGATTAAATTCATGAAAATTGCATTATATCCATAAAGTCACTAGTCATCAGCAAACTTTGATGAATCTTCCAGAATATCTAGTTAAATGATACCGAATAATTCAGCTTCAAGTTCAAAAATCAGATTAAGCATAGAAAATTCAAAATTTAAGAAAATTTGTTTCTAAAATTTTACCCCATCTCCTTCAGCTTTCTCCTCGTCGTCGTCATCGTCGTCGTCGTCGTCATCGTCGTCGTCGTCATCATCGTCGTCGTCGTCGTCATCACCGTCGCCGTCCTCACCTCCCTCGTCGTCTTCCTCATCATCGTCGTCATCTGCCGCCTGAACCGGCGGAGCACCGCGGGAGCTCGGGAGCACCTCCTTGACGTCATCGTCATCTCCTTCTTCCTCGTCGTCGTCGTCGTCATCCTCATCTTCATCGTCGTCGTCTTCACCGTCGACTTCCTCCTCAACCACCGCCTCCTCCTCCTCGCTTTCCAGCAACACTTCCTGCTCCGCCGCTCGAATCTCCTCCTCTACCGTCATCTTCCGCTACTGTTTCTCGGAGAAAGGAAATTCTAAATTCAAATTCGCTGAAAATTCGAAACTTTTGTCGGAGAGAATGGGTAGAAAAAAGGCGCTTCTTCTTCCTTTTCGTTCAGTGAGTTTCTCTGCTAAAAGGCTAATCGGAACCGTTGAATTTGGGGGTCTAAGCGGATCGATGACGTGGAGGTCCATCCAACGGTTGAGATTAGACGAACCGTGTGTTTTTTCTGGGTTCTAATCTATTTTGTGCTTGCAGTCATATCACGTGGTTCCCGCGTGGATGAGAGTATCTAGGGTTTGGTGTAATATTCGTTTTTCTTTTTTTAGAATTTTAGTTTTTCTTTCTAGTATGCTCCGTATATACTCTTGTTCTTGGGGCACAACCTTTTGGGCCATAGCCCAACTAACTATACTTTCAAGCTGTTAAGAATAGAGTACAACAAAGCCATAAAAAGAAAAATTGCTTTTATGTATTTTACTATCTTATAGACATACTACCTCTTTCCCGTTACTTATGACCACTCCACTTTTTTTATTGTCTTCAATAATCATTTTTTACCGCCAATATCTCTAACTACATAGTTTAAAGTTTCTACTTTATATTTTCGTTTGTTTCAACAAAAAGTTCCTATTTCCCTATTTGGTCAACTCATTTCAATTTCCAACTTTTTCTTCCACTTCACCATACATAAATGGTTGTGGAAAAAAGAATATGGAGCCTTATGAAGGGTGGAAGGAGTATTTTAATAAATAAATAAAATATAAGTGTTTAAAATGTAGTGGCAGTGGTACGACGGCATTGCTCTGGTAGCAGTGGTAACACGGTTATGCTCTGTGGCGGTTCGGTGGCGGATGTCGTCGGCAATCAATGATGGTGGTGTTAGGCGATTGGCATTATATGTGGTGATGGTTGATCAACATTGTTGGTGCCCCGCCAACTAATAGTGGAAATGGTGGTGGCCGACTAGTTGTGGAGGTGGACGTTGATTAGCATGAGCAATCGTGCACGTCGCTCAAGGACTTTGACGCTCGAGAGATCGAGCACCACAGTAACGTGTCCTACTCTTCATCGGTGGCAACAGTAGTTCTCGATGCAAAACTATGATTTTGTTGCTATTATTAGGATATGAAGAATGCTCGTATATAGGGGCGCTCGTATATAGGGGCGAACAAGGCATAATAATACAGTTCTAAAGGGAAGGGAATGGTTGGACCTTAATTGTACCAAGGCAAACACATTTTTATGGTCACTTGACCATATCCAAGTGGTTCATAGTAGAACTTTGTACTCCTTGCAAAATGACACTCCCTCTCCCTTTGGTCCTCTATTATTTGCCCCTTTTTTGGATACTTTTATTTACAAAGAGAAAAATGAATAATGTAGATTACATTAAAATAGAAAAAGTAAATTGGTGAATGAAATAGTTTAGGATTAGTCAAAAATAAAAAATGGCAAATATAAAAAATCTTTCAAATGAGAAAAATGAATCATTATTAAAAAGATAGGGGAAGTTTCTAAAACGAGTGGTTCAGACAATACAACATATTAGAGCCAAGTGAATATATAACCCTACATAATTGATGAAAGTGCAGATATAACTCTGTGATAATTGAAAGTGCAAATATAACTCTAGATAATAAGTGGGAGTGCAAATATAACCCTTTCCGGTAACTTTTAGCCGAAATTTCATGAAAAGACATGTTTGTCCTTCTGGAAAAAAACTAAAAAAACTAAAAATGACATTATTACCCGGACCGTCGTCATACCGTCGTCAGACCGCCGCCGGACCGGATAGGGTTATATCTGCACATTATGAAAACTAGTAGAGTTATATCTGCGCATTCCTAAAACTTATAGGATTATATCAGTACATTCGTGAAAAGTGCAGGGTTATATCAGCACATATTATAAAAGCAAAACTCATCAACGTTAAAACCCCTACGTCAAAAAACATTACAAATTAACAACCACACACAGAACACCAAAATGTCATACAATCATCAATCTTAACTAAACTCAACAAAATAAACAAAATATCATCAAAATCTTTATATTTTATACCATATATACCACATTTTTCTATTCGTGTGAAGGGAAGAAAAAAAATCAAAGAATAAACAAAATATCATCAAAATCCTTTGATTTTCTTTTGCTTCTCGTCACACAAATAGAAATTTGCGGTATATATGGTATAAAATATAAGGATTTTGATCATATTGTGTTTATTTTTGTTGAGTTTTTAGTTATGATTGATGATTGTATGACATTTTGTGTTATGTGCGTGGTTGTTATTTTGTTGTATTTTTTGACATAGGATTTTTAATGTTGATGAGTTTGCTTTTATAATTTGTGCTGATATAACCCTACACTTTTTACGAATGTGCTGATATAACCCTATAAGTTTTAAGAATGTGCAGGTATAACCATATCAGCTTTCATAATGTGCTGATATAACAATACCCGGACCGGCGGCCGGTAAGTGTATAATTGTCCACCCAAATTTAGATTTTGGTCCAAGGGCATTTTTGTCATATTTAGGGGGCCAGCGCCGGATAAACATGGTCAACGCCAGATTTCTCACAAGAATCTTATATTTGCACTTTCATCAATTAGTTAGGGTTATATTTGTACTAAAAATCATTTCAATGTTATATCTGCATTTTCTCAATTATATAAGGTTATATTTGTATATTTCCCAACATATTATCACTTTCATTCATTTATTTCAAAAAAAAAACCACGGTATAATACTAATGTTTAATGTCGGCAAATTACCCCGAAAAAGAAAGCAGCGTACTATGAAATATCTTAGCAATACCAATACTAATATATCCACCAAATCATAAGTCCATTTGAACACGTTCTTTTGTTGACCCGATAGAACTCCATTAATCTTCTTCTTCCCAGCTGCTCGATCAAGGCATGCGCCGGAGCATCGTCGATACTGATCGCGCCGCCGCCGCTGCTAGCAGCGGCGCTAGAGGATACTGGTGGGCTTTCGATTTCGCGGCGCCGTCGTCGGTTTTCCGATGGGTTTCCGGCGTGGACCTGTCGTACTACTTCACGGCCGACGGGTGGTGGTCGTCGGCGGGGAGCTTTCGGTGGCCCGATTTTTCTCTGGTGGACGACCTCTTGTGGACCTTGGTCACGGTGCTGGAGTCGGTATCTATAGTTTCCATGATTTGTTGTTTCTTCGTTTTCTGCGGTTGTACTTTGTAAATTAGTTTGAACCGCTAGGACTAAGTTATTCATTAGTTCAATCTTCAATAATGTAATTATGAGTTCTTAGATTGCATGTTTAAGTTGGAATGGTGTAATAAGAAGCTCCATTTTGGTTGGGCACATTGGAAGTGCTATAGTTAATCCAAATCTTTGATTTAATCGATCATTCGGCTTAGGTTCTTTTCAACTCAGTTTGCTTAATTTTCGGTTCGATGAAATTTAGTTTATTTTACTTTTATTATTGTTTAATATGCTTAATTTACATTCAGTTCAGACCAAACGAAAAGAACGTTATCTTGTAAAAGTTATTTGTGTTGGTGTTTTATGAAACACAAGGCAATTTAAGTATAATTGGATTATAGTGGTTGTGAACTTGGGACGTTAAAACAAGTTCGGTGAACTCGGAATGTTAAAACAAGTTCGGTGGAGTGGAGTGCACACTTGTATAAACTATATACGAGTTTACATTTGATAGGATAAAGATTAATTGTGTTGGTGATGACTAACATACCTTGTCCTGGAGTGTGGAAAGATGTATATTTCAGAATTTATTATAATTCTGGTGTGATGGTGAGTATTGCCTAATTTCTCTTTAATAGAAAGGATAATGATGATTAAAGACGATATATTGAATGTGGTAGTGCAATCTGAAAAGAAATGTCGCATGAAAAAATACATCATTTCAGAATTTATAATGCTGATAGGTACATGGTTTAATGTGGAATGATGAAATGTTGTGTCTTTTCACGACATTTGTTTCACATAAATATATGAGCATACACATACACATAAAGATAGACACACAAACACAGAAAATACAAACATGACTAGGGAAAAGACAATATTTTTCAGACATACGCAGCAACCAAATGTACAGTTACTCAAAAATAGTTTCCTGATTCAAGCCTAGAACATGATAGATTCTCGATTGTTTTATTCTCGAAGAGAATTCGTGTAACCCAAGGTTGTAATAAGGTCGAATTACTCTTTAAGGAGAGCGTACGTAACGCGACTCACATCGATATCTAAGAAAGTTTTTACCACAATCATCCAAGTGTGATTATAGCATTCTATTGGAATGAGTATTACAGTAAGTTACCCCAACAATTTGAACATTGCATAGAAGAGCATAGCATTCTAGTTAAATCTGGATCGATTCTATTAAAGGATACATTCTTCAAAATCGGACCTTATTAGAAAAGAAAAGAGAAAATAAGGTTATTAAAGTGTTTATATAATTAATATATTAGCAAAAGAAAAATTACACTCTTCCTGATGCACCAATTATAAAATTCATATAAAAATGTCATAGGAATTTTACCCTTACACAAGAAGAATATATCCTCGTGCAGACGAGTGAAATTTTCTTCCAATACAATATAATTGTATCCATCTGAAAGAAAAATTAGAGTTATGAAAACATGATCATAACAAACATTTTACCATCATCAATCCTCCAAAACTAAGTTGTTAATCCTCTTAACTTGGCATCATACTCGTAGGGTTGCAAGAAGATAGTCGAGATTTGTCTACAAGCAAACCATCTATTATGCATGGCCTGCTGAGCCCGAGTTGCGGCTTCGATACTCTCAAACCGTAGATAGACATAGCCGCCGCGGCTATCCCCATCTACATAAACGTGTTTCACCGCGCCATATCTCGAGCATTATTTGCTTACATTTTCCTCAATATCCAAAAAAACTCCGGATCCGACTCCCTTGCAATCATGAGATCAAACATATTCTTCAAAGCAAGCACTCGCTCGTGTATCCAGTAGGTTCTGAATTCAGAACTTGCGTTGCCACTCAATATATAAGATCATGGGTCACCTATACATAGTACCAATTAGTTTTATGATAGAAGCTCATGATTCTAATATGATATCAGAGCCCAAGGTTAGCCTATAGCCCGTTTATATCCACGTTTGCGCGATGATTAATACCACTACACGTGAGGGGCGTGTTAGAGTCCTACATAGGTGGTTGACAGAGCTATTACTCAATATATAAGATCACGAGTCACCCCTACATAGTACCAATTGGTTTTATGATAGGAGCTCGTGATTCTAATATTCTCGCTTTCACTCCCGGTCGCCGGACCTTCTGCCGGAGTTTCTTTCATCTCTTCTCCGGTGGCCCCTTTCTCTGTCTCTGTCGAAATTTTTGGTTTTGGAAGGGCGGGGGGCTCGATTCCCCCACGGTTTTCTCTAGATACTCGTACGTGTCGAAGTCGACCATGGTTGGTTTTTCTGAAATCCGAAACATGAAAGCTTGATTTTTATACGGAAATTTCTGTTTTCCTAAATCATACCATGATTATACCCTTCGAAGGTTTATTTACAGGAGGGGATATTTTATAATCCCAAGGCATTCCGGAAGTAAGAAATAGACCTGAAAGGAGTAGGAATTAGACATGGAGCAAAATAAAAGATTGGCTAAATTGTTTTTTGGTATCCAACATGTTTTGAAATATCATTTTTTGGTCTCCAAGACCAATACCGCATCCATTCAACAACCTATAAATACAAAATGATTTGTTTGGTCCCTAAACTATATTCTGAGTGGTTTTCAGGTAAACTGTTGCACGTACCCCGCACGTGCCATTATTTTTCGATATGGTCAGTGGTATTTTCACAATTTTGGCCAGGTGATGGTAATTTCCATAAGATTCACCATCTCCAGCTATGTCGCCGCGTCTCCAGTGAGCAGCAGGGCAATCAAGGTCGTGTGGTCAAGATATGTTCACACCGCATCTCCAGTGAGCAATAGGCTAATTAAGGACGCCCCCTCAACTTCACTGGCGAGTTCAGAGCACCTTCACCAGAATATTCGCTTGAACCGTCGACACCAATTAAGCTTGTTTAACGAACTCTTCACCCTTTTCATTGAAGGGGTCGAGGTCGTCGATGCTGTCTTTCTTCATCGTGTCCAAACGATTGTTGAATCCCTGCACCAGGGGGTTCAACCAAGCCTGGGGCGCGTCCTCCGTTCAAGGAGTTCAACCTAGCCACGACGTTCGACACCAGATTCAGAATCGCGCCACCACCTTTGCACAAATCCCCTCCGCCCAAACCCATCGTGCCAATGTCGCCGCCTCCACACCTCCCCCGCCACTGCTCAAGCCTAACTTCACCCTTAACTCTCCGTTGTACACTATCTCTAGCCCCCACCACTCCTCTCCGCCACGTGCCACCTCTCCCTCGCCACTCCCTTACCTACCCTAGCTCCACCTCTCCCTCGCCACCCCGCTACAACTGCTCAACCCTACCCCCCTTTGGCCCCACCACCACCGCGTAACAGCCCCCCACAATCGCGTAAAAGCCTCACACCACCACTGTGTAAAAACCCATGCACCACGCCGGAAGAAATGAGCGAGGAAGAAATAAGGCACGACAAAATGGGATGGGAGCGGGGAAGAAATGGGAATGGTGGTGGCGAGGGGGAGAAAACAAAGAAAGAAGAATTTTTGTTATTTTGTTAAAGGTTTTTATATTAATAAGATTACGAAAATACATCTGGCCATAACGAAAAATAAGGGTATGTGCGACGGTTTACCTAAAAACCACTATTAATCTGGTTTGGTCACCAAACAAATAATTTTTTATATGTTGGTTGCTGAATGGACGCGACATTGGCAACGGGGACCAAATGATGCTTTTTGAAATATGTTGGGTACAAAAAAATCGTAAAAGATTTGAAAGCACATTGCCACGCAATAATTAGCGATAAAAATAGTCACATATTCAACTGTAATAAATTCAAGAGTTAGAGCATGTATCTTGAAATACGTTTTTTCATAGGTTATGGAAAAATCAGGGATTCAAGTACAATTTTACCATATAAATTTATATGTTTTATTCAAAATATGTAATGTTTTTAATCAAAACTCAAATATTTCAGTTGCAGTTGCGGTAACCGTGCGACCTAGTCGTGCTAAAATGTAACGGCTACCGCCTATTTCCACGAACGTCGCACTCAGTTTGGTTGTTCCTAGCACACTAAACGAGATGTGCACGGATATGCAGCAGAATTACACATAAGTTTAGAATGGAAGTAAGTGCGCACTGACGATGGACGAAAGCAGTACAAGGCCCAGGAAAATTGGGGAGAAAATGTTCATTTTCAATATATTGTAAAGGTACCGTATGTGGGTAGCTCGATGTAAACCTCTAACTCAATAGTATTCTAATTAGACACTTTCTTTCCACACGTCTATGGAAATATGATTTTTTTAACCTTTGTAATAGATTTATTGTATTCATTTTTTCATTATCTAATTAGACATTTTTTTCCACGTGCCTATGGAAATACGGTATTTTCTAAGACTATGTACACGAGTTATTGTATTCCTTTTTAAATAAATTAAAATTCATAAAAAAAGATGAACTAAGAGAAAGTCTCATACAATATGAGACTGTCTGATGAATAGACCAATTATAAAAAATCCCGTTTTAAAATGAATAGACCATTTTAAATATTTTTCAAAAGTATAGAAACCCTTTTTAAATAAATAAAAACAAAAACCAAATCAACCCATTAATTATATCCAATATAAAATGACTTTGTTTAAGTATTAATCGGTTTAAAATAAGATTTTGTGCTTAATTGAAGGACAAAAATCATATTTTCCTAACGAACTTCCCTCAAGATTATTGGGCTTGAAAATACCCATCAAGAAGCCCAGATACTTTTCGCTTCTTCGCGAAAAGGCGCCTTTGACTCCCCGCGCAACCGTTTTTATAGTCATGATTTGAAACACAAGAACCGCACAATTCTTGAAAAAGGAAAAGCGTTTCCCCCCCAAGAGATGGAAAACCTCAGAATTCTCCTCTAATTCTTTAAGCTTCTTTTTTTCCCCTTCAAAATTCCAAGAACTTCTTGTTGCCGTTCTGTTGAATGGAGTTCGAGGAAAATTTGTGCAATAATCATCTGGAAAGAGCTGTTTCTGATGATATCGCCGTGAAATTCTGCCCGAACTGCAATTCCGGGTCGCCGTCGGATTGTCCTAGTCCGCATTCGGGTCCCCATTTCGCTCAACTTTGCGCGGTTAATCTCGGATTAGCTGGCCCAGTTGAGTTGGGTTTGAACCCTGATGTCTTGATTGATATGCAGGTTCAAAGATCGGTATCCCTTCTTCAGGTGATATTTTGAAATGGGGTATTTGCAATACTTCATAAAATGTGTTCTTTTTAATTTTTTTTATTTATTTACGGGTTTGATTTTATTATGAATGTAGTTTCTGGTTGATGAGGGTGTGGTCCCATCACCTGAGGAGGAAATCAGGAGAAGAAATGCTATTATCAAGCTTAAACAGGTGATAATCTTGAAATTAAGCCCTAATAATGCCATCTTTGTTTGTTTTATTGGAGAATTGTTTGGTCACTTGTAGTTTGTCAGTTTTGATCAGATATGCACTGTTGGCTTAGTTGTTGTTGGTGGTCTTGATGAAAACTTATGATAAGACTATATGATGCGTTATCTTAGGTTTGGAAATTGGATAGAAACAGGATTTATTCTTGATCTTGTTGTTTCTAAAGGCTTTCCTGAAATGGATGAAAGGCTTCATCTTGGTACTGTTTGCCCAATTGGACTCCTTGTGATCGAACTAGAGTTTAGGTTTGTTGGTACTGATTTTTTCTTGTTTAGTGATTGCGCTACCATGCCTCTTTGTATGAAGGTAGTGGCGCAATGGGTTAAACGGGTCGCTCGTCAGTGTCAGCTTCCCAAGCATCGTATCTACACTTCCTCGGCTACAATCTTGACCTATGGATCATATGGATTGGGAGTAAGGATTGAATGGTTTTCAGTAGGGTGATAGTTATTTTAGCAATATGTTTACACCCTAAATGTTGGTTGTTTTTGTTTCAACGAATTCAGGTTCATGATTCAGGTTCAGATATTGATGCTCTATGCGTAGGCCCGTATTTTGCAACATTGGCAGTAAGTGGATTTACTTGTTGGCGACATTGGCATTGGAGCCACGTCTAATTGTTTTTCTCCATGTCATGGGTAGGACGGCTTTTTTGTGGTTCTTCGTAACGTGCTTGCAAGCAGACGTGATGTAACGGAGATACATTGTATAAAGGATGCAAAAGTTCCTCTTATGAAATTTAAGTTTGATGGATTATCCATTGATTTACCCTTTGCACAGCTGAAAGTTGTATCTGTTCCGGAGGTGTGTTTATGTAGCTTTCTGTCTACACTATCTCATATATTTTGCTTGAATATTTAATATGTTGTGTAGTTGACTTATGCTGTGTGTTTTACTTTCTTTATTTCAATAAGCATAGAATGTCGACCTACTGAACCCGTTCTTCTTGAGGAACATCGATGACACCAGTTGGAAGAGTCTATCAGGCGTGCGTGCCAATAAGAGTATTCTTCAGGTTTTGCCCAACGTTGAGGTAAATTGAACTCCCAAATCATTCCACTTGTGTTTTGCACTGTTAAACGTTCACGTATCTCTGATATTGACAAAAAGGCCCGTGCAGCTCTTTCAGTCATTGCTACGGTGTGTCAAATTCTGGGCTAAAAGACGAGGAGTGTATGGTAATGTAAGAAATGTGGCCTTTTCGTTCATTTTATTTTACACAGCGATACACTATCTGCATCTCTTGTATTGTTTAATGATCTTGATCATTGTTTGCAGTTGAATGGTTTTTTTGGAGGGGTTCATTTCGCAGTCCTTGCTGCATTTGTTTGTCAAAGGCATCCAAACGCGAGTTTGAGCTTTCTGACATCGATGTTCTTCAAGACGTTTGCCTTTTGGCCTTGGCCTAGACCTGTATTTCTTCATGGAAAGATGATTGCACCGACTATTCCATTCGATTCGCGGTTTATGATGCCAATCCAGCTACCATGTAGCCCGAACGAATACTGTTTTTCTAATATCACCAGAAGCACGTTCTTTAGAATTAGAACGGAGTTTCTGCGTGGACACACATTGACTAAGGTACGCTAAACCACCCTAATGAAACATTCAGATTCAGACATCGCCTGTTTCAGATAACATCGTTGTTTTGATCTCTTATTGCAGGATTTTCTGAGACCTGATTTCAGTTGGAGTACCCTATTCGATCCATTTCCCTATGCTAAGAAATACGCGCAGTTTGTCAAGATATGTCTATCGGCTTCTGATCATGACGAGCTAAGAGGTTGGGTCGGTTGGGTAAAATCGCGATTTCGCTCCCTACTCCTCAAGGTAAGTGGAACTTGATTAGTTTTCATGATTAATGCCTGTCTTACATTATTTTGTTTAATTCCATTTCCATTTGCATTTCTGACAGCTAGAGGAAATACAAGGCTTTTGTGATCCGTGCCCTTTAGAATACGTCGATGTTGAAATGTTGGCGCCAAATGTGGGGTTCTACTGGGGGCTGCAGCCCAGCAGGTGTGACATCATAGACATAGACTTTGTCGACGAAAATTTCTTGAAGAGCTTGAGCCACGGGTACCGCGTGCCTCCTGGAAAGATGAAGTTGTCGGTCGTGAAGGCTTCTCAGCTCCCGAAGAGCATGACTTGCAACGGCGTAAACAAAGGAACACACAGATGGCAGAGAAAGATGCCCCGGGTTTTCGCGTAGTGGAGCATTGTTAGTGTTGTTCTTGTTGTTCTAGTCATAGCCATTTGTACATATGCTAGGACTTGGAAGAAGCTAGCTAGATGTAGTATTGTAGTGGTATCAGAAAATGCTCTTTCGGTTTCAATGTTTTGTTCAGAAAATGCTCGGAAAGTTTCAATGTTTCATCAGAAAATACTCTTTGGGTTTCAGTGTTTCATTATAAAAATACTGAGTAATGGCTTCAAATTTGTTGCTCAGAAAATACCAAATTCCAAAGTTCAAATAAGGTCAAATAGCTTATGTCAACATGCAATGAGTAGTGTGAGGATCCAGATAAGAAGTGTTGACTGTTATTTTCTTTTTGGTTTTTTTTATTTATTTTGGTGAATTTCTTTTTACCCCCTTTGATTTTGACAGTTTTACGAACTAGTCACTGAGTTTGCTGATAATTGCATTTGGTCCATGTCAAATACTCGCACCACCCTATTGTTTAAATCCTAGCATTAAGGTATTTTTATCACCTTAACAAAATAAAAAAACATATAAAAATAATGTGACCCTTTTTCTTTTTTGAAACCAATTATTTAAAGATTCTGAAAAAATGCTCAAAAATGATAAAATTGACATTCAACTTAACTAACATCTAGTAAAATACTAATATGACATATGTTATGAGAAGATTATATAAATAGAGTTCCATTTGTTTTCATATCATTTGAACATCATTTCTTCAATTAAGTGTAGAGATGAAGAGTTCCATTGAATTGAGATGAAATGAAAATAAGTGAAGTGAAGATAGTGATTAAATTAAACTAAGTTTCTTAAATTAAAATACATAATTGAATAAAATTACAGATAAATTAAATAAAAAGTAGGGTCTAAAAGAGGCCACGTCTCACATATTTTAGTGTCGTCAAATGATATAATAATACAATTGAATTATAATTTTGCTTATTCCTCTATCATTTATTACCCATCATGTATTGAACAATGACTAGGATTTTAATGTAATTATTAGTAGTGGCAGAACCATAAATAAATTTGAGAGGCTGAATTATTCCAACAAAAAATAAAGCGTTTTTTTCTCAAAATTTTGAGAAAATTAGGGGCGGAGCAAAAACTTTCAGGGGGCGGTACTTTCGAGGGTTGTAAAAATTCTCTTAACTGTCGGAACTGAAATAGGGCAGCCGCACCGACTCAACCCCTCAGATGAGCCATTGATTATTAGTGTGTCCCGAGGTTGGTCCATATTTTCTCAAAACTCAAAGGACGTAAATGCAGTTAATTCACACTTTTCCTTATATAATCAATCATCAACCAAACCACAATCACTACGAGAAAATTTTGTAAGTGGGCATTTTAAGTATGTGTAGGTGTGAGTCAAATGATAATTTGACAAGTGTTCAATTAAAGTTACAATTAAGTGCATCTCCACTTTTATCTCTTTATTTTTAATTATAAATTGACACTTGTCAAATTATCACTTGACCCACACATACACATACTTAAAATGCCCACATACAAAATTTCTCAATCACTACAATTTACTATTACACCTAAAAAAAGAGAGAGAGGCAAACATGCTCCGAAACACCACCGACCTTGGAACACTAGCCCTCATAGTGGTGGATGCAATCCAAGAAAAGGGAAACACAACTCATTAATACATAAGAAGTGTCCAAAAGTCCAACATTAGTCTCGCCAATGCACTCATCATATGCAACGAGGACTACATTGTGCTCCTGAGGATCGATGTCCCGAAAGCCGTTGCATCGCTCGGGACGAGTGATCCAAGGTTTACCGAGCACGGGATGCTGGATGCCGGACATTAGGCTAAGGAGTGCGCCGGGAGCTTCAATGACGCGATGCGCAATTCGCCGTTGAATGAGATGAACAAGAATGTGTTTGAGCTTGCGGAAATGGCTTTAAATATTATCAGGATCATGTTGCATAGTAATTAGGATGATTAATGAGCTTTTATTTTGTAAGAGTTTGATGATATGATGAAGTTCTATGTTTTTTGGGTGTTCTAATGATCTTCAATAAGTATTAAGTGTTCAATGTTTGCCATTTTGATGTTTGATTAAGTTCTATGTTGCATAGGATGATGAATAATGAGCTTTGATTGTGTAAGAGTTGTTTGATGCAGCGGAGCTCAGGCAATTGGTGGCGTGGCGTGGCGTGGCGGACGGTGGCGTGGCATGGCAGACGGTGGCCGGCGGGGCACGGCGGATGACCGGCGGCGGCGGTCGGCGGCGAGTGGCGGTCGGCGACGGCAACG
>JAULKM010138302.1:0-35352 GCA_032355605.1 Rubia tinctorum
GAATGAAAAATATATTTTTTTGCATTTAATTTTATTCCGAAAATTAAAAAAATAAATATAAAATCAGATATATAGATTAAGAGATAAAATGATTAGATTTAGTATATTTTGAACTAATAGGATTGGGACATGTGGCATCCACCATGTCCAACCTCTCCATTATTCAAAGGTCAAAATTGGCCTCCTTTTTTTTGGGGTTGGGCCATCATGCCCAAATTTTCCATTTCTTTTAAATGGGAAATCTGGTGACCGCATGACATGGTCTTATCGAGTTCAGCCTTAACACTACTAGTTTCGGGTGCAATAGGCTTCTATTTTTTTCAATTATCGAGCTACACTGGACGCCTCTGCAACAACCAACAAGAAAAAGGCGTTATAGTAAAATTCTTAAAATCTCATTCACTATACTTTTAGTAATTCAACATACTGGTGCAAAACAACCTAGCACACTAGCGTGGAAATTCACATGCACATCATAATCGCCTTCTATTCTGAAGGTGTTCAAAACCCGCTACTTTTCCCAGGTTTCCGTACATCAGCATCTGCCGATTTGATGCCTGCAGAATGAACCCCCCGCTTGGCTCCATGATCTATATCATGACGCAATACTCCATCCTTAGACTTTGCCTTACTCTATAGAATAGTGTTTGAAGGCCTAGAAAAGGATATTTTTTAAAAACCCATTCCTTGAGGAGAAGAATAGGTCATAACTACATAGATAACTAATTGAATTACATCTATAACAGAAGAAAGGTCAACACATACCTAGTTAGCAGAGGCGTATCTCAAACTTAGAAGTATCAACTATTTATAAACGCAATCACAAGATCTGAAAACCACTGTCACCTACATCAAATACAGACCAAGATATGTAACCTTTATAGAGGGAACTATGCTGCTAAATGATTACCAATGGGCCCAATCAAAAATTCAAAATGTGAAAGGTGCTCACAACACTTGAACATTGTAAAAAACACTTATACTAGAAACCTCTGCATCAATACAAATCCACGGAGGATTTCACCTATGCGAGCGATAAGACCATAAAACTTAGGCAGATGCAGCAATTCCCTTCAAGTTATCGTTTATCATTTACTCTTATAACCCTATCGTCGTGCCACCAATAAAAAACTCAGCCCCGCCGCAGACCACCACCCCAACCCAATCCCGTCATTATCCATCCCAGCCTAGTCTCACCGCACCACCCATCCCCTCCACCACACAATCCCCAGCCAAAACATAGACCCCTGCTACACCCCTATCCAGCTCCATCTAAACCCTAGAAATGACAGAGGAGCTTGCACGAAGCCACCACTGAGAACTCTTGTAAGAGCCACGCTCTGAGGATTGCCAATTGAGCTCCAGTTGCAACTCTCTGTAAATCTGGCCACTTCTCGGCTCAATATCTGCCCCCTTTCCTGCTTCGATTCCATCAAGCTAGCTTTGATTCCATTCCCTCCAAAGATGAGAAGTCGATTCCTCTTCCTCATCCCCTTGGCAAAGCAAAGAATGGCCAAAAATCTGATTGCATTATTGGTTTTAGGGACGACGATGAGGATGAGGGAGTACTGGGGAATGACGGAGAATGTGAGGAAGAATTAGAGAGTGCAGGATGACAGAGAACATTAAGACAAATGTAAAGGTGGAGCAGTTTAAAAGAAGAAGAAGGTGAGGATGAGAAAACGGGAGAAGAAGGTGAGGGTGGGGAATGAAAGGCGGAGAATTTGTAGGTCACGTGTTATCTATGGGGGCTTCGTGCGAGCTCTCTATGGGAGCTTCACACTTGCTCCTCTACCATTTCTAAGGTTGGCATTGGGGTGCAGCAGGGGTTTCTAGGGTTTGGTTGGGGCCTGTGTGGTGGCGAGGATGGGTGGTGCAACGGGGTTGGGATGGGATAGGTGGTGGCGGGGTTGGGTTGTGAATTGGGTTTGGCGTTGTTGTGTTGCTAAGAACCACCTTCGTGGGGTTGGACTGAGGTGGTGGTCTGTAGCGGGGTTGAGGTTTTTGTAAGTGGCAGGGCAGCGGGGCTGGAGAAGCGAAAGTGGCGGTGACGGAGAGCAACGTTGACAGTAATGGTAAAATAGTGCATAGACATTCATATTTCTATGCACTATTTAGACTTCTTGCATAGAAATTCAAGGTTTTTCTCCGCTTCGTTAGACTTCGTGCAAGTTTCTCAATCTTTGGAGTAAAGATTAATTCTCCTGTATGAGATTAACGAGGCATAAACCATAAAAGGTGAAAACAAATTGAAGAATTAAAATAAAAAATATAGCTTAAAACCAATCCTCGGCAGCGGCGCCAAAATTTGGTGTGTCATTTTACATCAAAAATAAATCAAGCTCTAAGTAGAATTTTCTATTCAAGATTCTATTGTCGGTATGGGCATACCGACTAGTATAGCTGCGAGCAAGTTCGTTTCCCAAGAGATTGACGAGACTTTTTCCTTAATTTTTAATCTGCGAACTTGTAACCAATGTAACCAGATGAGGGTAGTGAATAAGAAAAACCAAAAATTACGTAAAAACGGGAATGGGAAATTATTACAGATTGCAAAAAAATTTCGACTGTGATGATAAAATTCCGGTTCTGATCAATTTCATACTGGCTTTCTATCTCGATCCTTGATGCAAAGATGACTTTCGCATGCAAATAAACTGGTTATAGTTGCAAACAACCAATCTTTCCTTACCTTGTCGATAATTAGGAGGACGCCTCACCAACTATATCTGTAACTAACATATAACCTAAGAGACACTCTATAGATTTAGTATGCTAGCAGCATTAAGAATGAGAAAGACTCAATTCATAACCAACAAACTCTGACGCATGATTGTTAAATTAAGACTGTTGTTCTCTACCACTGATTGAACTTAAATCACAATTACGGATGATTGGTTCAATTGGCATTAAATTAACTAACATGCTATAAATATTGACCACTACTCAATAACATGAAATCAATCATAAACACTATAATCAAGAACAACATATGCAAGCATGCAATCCAAGTATTAAAAGCTAATTAGATCTCACGAGAATCGACGCCAGTACTTCCTTGATCTTTACCGGAAAAGAAGAATTTAGCTTGAAAACATAATTGAATTAACAATCAAATGCATAAGAATAAATGATGAAAATTTTCTGAATAAAAATACTGAAAAGCTCGAAAACCAAATACTGTTCTGCGCAGAATAAACTGTTCGCATGCATGCGACATTCTTCTTGCGTGTTGTATGCGTCCGAATAAAAAACCAAAAGTATGGAAAATTAATACAACCAAAAGATAGATAAGGAATAAAATATGTCTTTCCTTATCTATTTCAAATTTAAATTAATAAGCACAATATTTTCTCCTAAAATTTAGGATTTTTCAAATTAATCCAGATTCTTGTCCAATTGCATTTTGACTTGACATAATTCAGCAAAATAATCCACCGGTTCTTCCAACATCTCCATATTTTCTCCTCTTCCATCTCCAAGCACAAATGGCGACTTCCTTCATGTTTCCGGAATACCAATCGGTATGGGCATACCGACCACAAACTGCTTCAACTTGACAATTCAGCCTCTAAATCTCTAAACTACAATAACATTACAAATAACATATATATCCAAGGATTTACACAATATTTTAGCTCAATAACAATCCAAAATACATGGTGAAATCAACCCAATCATCTGTCTCAAAAAAATGGAGGGCTTCTTCTGTTTTACCCATTGGTGTACCATCTTCTTCGTAGAGGCATTGTTTAAGCCTCTAAAATTCCACGTCAACACTGTCCTGGCTGATTGGGGAACTGGTATGGTATAGTTCACGTCGACTTCCTTCTTTTCTAGCTGACTCCTTCTCCATTGTTGTTTTTTGATTTGCAGTTAATTTAGTGGCTGTTTGTGGAAGCACCCGAGTAGGAAAGATGATCTAAATATTGCCAAAAGAGTAACGTTTCATTGTCAAAAGACTGAATAAAATAACAAAGATTGTCATTATTAGTGGATCAAGGGAGTACATAATACCTAGTTTATATTGATATATGTTCAAGTTCATATGTGATGATGAATTCAATTACTATATTGAGCAAGGTCTACCTACATATAAATGGCTTCCTACTAGTTGTATGACTAATACAAGAATTGAGTTTTCAATTACCACCACCATAAACTGTTTTCAATTGAAATAAAACAAAACAAACCGTCTTGGCATTTTGGTATTTTATGTGGATCAAACTGAAGATAGATGTTCATATATCATAATACATCATTGTAATAATTAGGCCGTTTAATAGAGGCATGAAGGTGGTGGCCCACGAAAGTTGTCGGCAGACGGAAGTGACAATGTTACGATAACAACGAGCGGAGAGCCCGAGAAGAATTAAATTTCTTTGGTCAATAGTTTAATTCTGTTTCAAATGAAGTAGAATCTAAGGGAAAAATCTAGTATAGAAAAGTCATAATTCACACTTGCATTTTGCACTGTTTCATCTCTAAAAATCCTTAGCTATTACAGTTCAGAACATTTTCATATTGCACGCAGACTGACCATAATTCCAATAACCCAAGGCGTGGAAAATAGAGTGCTTGTACCAGCTAAAACTTATTTACGTATTCCCTAAAACAGAAAATGGTTTGGATTTTAAAAATTGACACACAATGACATCTAGTTTCTCACTGAAATTTTGGTGGAAACTACAACAAGAAAACTCTCTATGGGCTCAAACAATGTGGTCAATTCCTGATCACTTAAAAATATCTAGAACCTGGAAGAGAATAAAAGAAATTTCAGAAATTGCAGTAGATAATCTTTTTTGTAGGTTGGAAAAGGAGATGTATCATTTTGGGAATCCAACTGGACTTAGTTTGGTCCTTTGGATTCTCTGTGAAACTCCTCTAGGGAGATCCTTTTAGTGATTATTCTATCTGTGAATTTGTTACTAATCAGGCTGCTTTGATTGGTAAAATAGAACCAGGACTACCTGCTAATGTGTTTAGTTTTTGAAAAATGACTTAGTTATTTTCCATGAGTATAAAGACTCATTGATATGGTAACCCTCAGAAAATGGTATCTTTTATGTTAAATTAGCTTATGAATTGATTAGGGCTAAAAGAGATGAAATTTCCTCTAAGTATTTATGGTTTAAATTTTGCCAAGGAAAATTAGTGTGTTTAGTTGGAAACTTCTAAACAGACTGTTACCTATACCAAACATTTTGGAGGATTTTAATCTTCATCTTCCATCCAGATGCATGTTTTGCTTTAATGACTCTGAAAGTTTACATCACATTTTTAATGATTGTAGAGTCATTGCAGAGTTATGGTCTAGGATACACTCAATTTTTAATATCTCAGTCCATAGATTTAACACTTTATGGGATAGATTTTTATTTTACTGGACCTTTAAACATTCATTATCTGAACTTCTGCACTTACTTAGAGCTCTTCCTTCTATAGTAGTTTGGTTTATTTGGTGTTCGAGGAATAGATATTCTTTTCATTCCATCAAATCAAATATAGATATCATATTACAGAAAATTATGCTTTAGTATAATGACATCTTTAAAGCTCATAAATGAATTTCAAATAGTCTATCTCTTCTGGTAAAATAAAACTACTATATTCTTACATAAGATAGTCCAGAAAGATAAAAAGGATGTTATTGTACATTGGAATTTTCCCTCTGCTCATAAGTTAAACACACATGGTTCTACATTGGGAAATGGTGACTCAGGTGATGTGATCACAATTAGAAACTCACAAGGAACAATTCAATTAGTTGCTTCAAAGTTTCTAGGGCAAAGTAACAACTTGAAATTTGAAACCCTAGCCTTGAAATATGGACTAGAGGTAGCGGTGCAACATGGTTTCTCCAACATTCAAATTAAATGCGACTCCCTCCTCCTAGTGAAAATGGCTAGAAGGGAGTACAAGATACCATGGAATCTCATCACGGAGATGAGAGAAATTTGGAGACGGTTGACAAAGATAGAGGGCTCAATATCGTACACTTTCAGAGAAGCAAATATCGTAGCAGACTCCTTGGCTAAGTTAGCAAACTTTTATAATAGTGACTTCTTTCTTTAACTTTACCGACCTTCCAAATTAGATTATGGGTCTAATAATGCTTGATGCTAGTTATTTCCCCTACATTAGAACTTGAAATGATAATTATGTTGGAAAAGAAGCCTACTGTGCTTTTTCTTATGGCGGGTACAAGAAGACATGGAAAGAAGACATGGAAGGCACAAACTGTTTATACTGATGATGCTCAGAAGAAGGCACAAACCGAGATGAAGAATAATTGTAAGCTACAAGCAGAGATGAAAGGCCAAAAGGGAGGCATTCAGTGTATTACTACAAGTTGACGATGCTTAATGCTACTGTTTTCTACAAGAATTACAAGATGTTACAGCAATTCATTTATTGTATTACTTATGGGGAAGTAGTATGCAAGGGGTTATTACGGGAGGCCACTTCTTTTTGTTCACACTTGGCGTGGAGGCAAAAGAGTTATAGGCCGTTTTAGACCTCAACTTGGGGGAAAAGGCCATTTCTTTTTTTAACACTTGGTGAGGAGGCAAAAGAAATGAGGATTAGAACTAGCGGCTAAAATAGCTTAATTTTAGCACCTTATGGTATTCATTCACTCATTGTAAAATCTATCTTTCTGGAGCTACAATGTTCTATGCCTTTATTTCATGGTTTGAGAGCCAAATAAATTTCCCCTCACCTGGGTGAGTTTTTTTAAAAAAACTTATTTTCGTATTATTGTAAGATCTGCTAATGTACTTCATAGTTTCATTTTGATTTATTAATTCCGTAGGAGGTATTACTGATTTAATTACAACTCATCAAAATGAATCTTAAGAATCTGTTTCAATGTCTAAAATATCAAATTCTTCACAAAAATAAACTCTTAAACTGTATTTAAAAGAGAATTTTATTTCCTTTAATCTTCTAGCATCTTTTGTAGTCGACCCACAAAAATCTTCTGCTGCAATCCCTGCCAGTTGCTAACGAACTTCGCCGATTGCCACCTCCATATCTCCTGCAGCTTGCCTCAATCTTAGAAATGTTTAATTTACTTCCTTTTATCTTTTATGTTTTTTCCCTTTCACTTTAGATATTTCATGTATATGATAATTGAATTTATAATTCAATTGCATTAGTGTTTAATTTAATTTTGCTTTAAATGAATAAAAAATATGAAAAATCTAATACAGAAATATCACCATTACCTTACCTTACCTTACCTTACACTATTCTATTCTATTAATAGAAATTGCCAATTTAGGATATTTTCATATTAAACTACATAGACTGACATAAATATTCCACAATTGGTCAAGAATACCCGGTAGATATAAACCAAATTAGGAAAAAGATTATTATATATAGAACTAGGCATTTGCATTTGTGTGACTCAGTGAACTCTCACCACAAATTTAGCACATATTTATTCCATCACTAGAACACAATGCAATAAAATATCTGAGTCAATTATATTTATGTTTCGTGAATATGTAATTAATTTATATTTGTATTCAAAATTTTACTAAACAAAATACTAAATATGGTTTGCCGAATTAACCCAATCAATCACGCACGACACTATTCAACACATGGGTCGAACATGGAACGACACGAAAGGCACAAAGTATGTGGGTGGGCTATGGATCGACTTTTATTTTGACAACACGGAACGAGACGACACGACATGATAGGCATGAGTACGAGAGTGATCCTTAAATTTATGAAGCACGAATGTACGGTACAAGCACGAACGAGCACAACATGAAACTAACTATAACCGCACCAATGCGGGTTATGATATAATAGATGTTTCCCCGTTCTAAAATCATTTTCTAAAAGTCAAACAAAAACAAGCGTATTCTATAGACTGTATGATAAGTATATAATGAAACAAGAAAAAGCAATATCCCCAAACATAAAATCACGACCCCCTCTTCTTGGGCTCTCCGCTCGTTGCTGTCATAACACTGTCACTGCCGTTTACATACAAGTTTCGCGGGCTACCACCTCCACACCTCCATTTCGCGGTTTGCTTAGATTTTAGAGAAGATATAATTTGATTTCTTTCTCTTTTTAGGGTTTATAAGAAAATTTATGATTGAATTACTTTGGACTAGTTTAACTTTTTTCAAATGAAGTGAAATCTTGGGATCTAATATTGAAGAGTGTTAATTCACACCCGCACCTTGCACAGGTTCATCTCTAGAAATCTCTATTACAGTTTAGCACGTTTTCAGATTGCAAGCAGACAGACCAGAATCCCAATAACCAAAGGCGTGGACAATAGAGTAGTGTTGTACTAGCTAAAACTTATTTACTTATTATTGTAATATTTGTTGATATACTTCATTGTTGGGTTGTACCTTCATAGTCTCATTTTGATTTATTAATTCCGTAGGATGTGTTACTAATTTAATTACAACTTCTCAAAATGGATATTAAGCGATTGTTTCAATATATAAAATATCAAATTCTTTAAAAATTAAACTCTTAAATTGTACTTAAAGGGAACTATATCTTTTAATCTTATAGAATCTTTTGTAGTCGACCCATGAAAATCTACTGCTATCATCCCCGCCAACTGCCGACGAACTTCGCCGCCAACTCCCGACGAACTTCGCCGCCAACTCCCGACGAACTTCGCCGATTGCCAACTCCATACCTCCAACGGCTTGCCTAAATCTTAGAAAGGTATAATTCACTTCCTTTCTCTTTTAGGATTTTTTTCAATTGTAGATATTTCATTTATATGATAATGAAATTTATAATTCAACTGTTTTAGAGTATAATTTAATTTTTTATATGAATGAAAAAAAGTCCGTCTCTTGAAAGACGGTCTTTCCATAAACTATGGAAAGACCAAAGTTTAAATTGCAAATTATAAGAAATAAGTATAAAATTTTCGGGTTTCATTAATTTATAACTATTGCACATTGCATAATAAATTTTTACTATTACTACTAAAATCATTTACCTTTCTTTAATTCTATTTCAACCCATTTTTTCATAAGTTTATGAAAATATGGTATTTCCAAAATTTTGTCCTGAAAAAATTTAAAAAGTCAACGCAAAAATATCATAATTCGTACCATTACCTTACACTATTCCATTTCATAGAAATTTCTAATTGAGCACAATTTCATATTGCACTGCATAGACCGACATAAATATTTCACCATTGGTGGAGAATACCCGATGGATATAAACAGATTAGAAAATAAATATATTATTATAAATAGCACTTGGCATTAGCACTTGGCATTAGCACTTGCATTTGCATTTGCATTTGCGTGCTTGCTATACTCTCGGCACAAATTTAGTACATACTTATTTCATCACTAGAAATCAATGAAATAAAATATTTGAGTAAATTTTATTTATACTTATTGAATATGTAATTAATTATATTTGTATTAAAAATTTATTAAACAAAAGACTAAATATACTTTGCCGGCTCAACTTAATCAATGACGCACGACAAGATTAAACACGTGGCTCGAACACGGTACAAAACAAATGGCACAAATTACTTGGGCGGGTAATGGACCGACTTTTATTTTGACAACGTGGAACAAGACGACATGAAGAATGATAGGCACGAGCACGAGAGTGGACCTTAGATATATCAAACACAAATGTGCGACATGAGCATGACATGAAGCATGTCTATTTAAATCAGTCAGATGATTAGATTTGATTTCATCTTTTTGACTAGTTTAGAGTTATATTAGGACTAGTCTATCTTTATGCTTTGTACTCTTTCTTCATTCTCTTCATGATCAATAATAATCATTACGGGATATCATTCTATCATGGTATCAGATAAAGTCTGATCTTGGCCCTAAATTACTTTCCCTCTCTCTTTATTCTTTTTCTTTCTGCCTATATTTCCGGGCAAAATACGGCAAACTTCCGGCGTCGATCTCATCGTCCCTGGAAAACTTCTGACGAGTTTCATTTCCTTTCCTCTTCGTCTCCGGCCTAATTTTCCGGCAAAGGCTCACGACAGCGACACTCTTCTCTCAAATCGGCTCCCTTCCAACTCTCTCCAGCGACTTTAGCTTCATCGCCAGCCATCCTCAACTTCAGCAGGGACGGTCTTTGGCAAGTCCGCGTTCAACAGCATGTCTCCGGTCTCGTTCTCGATTCTTCAAAGGTTTCCAGATCTGTCGGCGTTTTTCAATTCTCTTGTGTTTTCCTTTCGTCGTTCACCAGAAGATTCCACAGCGGCCAATCTTCAGTCTCTAGCATCGGCGGCGTTTTCTCTGTGCCGTAAATATTCTCAGCGGCCCAATCTCTATCGACGTCTTTATCGTCATCAGGTCAAGGTTTCACCAGACCCACACCAGACGTTTTCAACAGCTCGTCGTTTCCATGCATCCCACGCGCGGGCAGACCTCTTAGGCGCGTCATCCCCACGCGCGGCAGATATTTCAGCGCATCAAATCCCACGTGTGGCTCATGTTTGCAGTTTTTTTCTACCATGCACACTCAGTTTTTTTATCCAGCATTATGGCACAATTTGATGGTAATTCAGGACTTAAGCATTGTGGGTTCAAGTGGATTGTAGATTCTGGCACTACAAAACATATGACATCGTCTTCAAATGTTATTGATCATATGACACTCTATGATGGTTCTGCTCATGTCTCTGTTGGTAATGGTGCTAAACTTCCTATTACTCATGTTGGTGATTCTTGGCTTTCTAAGTGTTTGCCTAGACATGATGTGCTTCTGATATCACTAAATTTTTCTTTCAATTAGCAAATTGACTCAGGATTTAAATGTTGTTGTCTGCTTTGATGATCGTTTATTTATTATTCAGCATAAACTCACTAGGGAAATCTTGGGCCACGATCATATTGTGGATAGTCTTTATGTCTTAGACTATGGTGCATCTGCTTTATTGTCTACTGCGGAGTCTAATAAATCACATGCGTCTTTTGAAATCTGGCATGTTCGACTTGGTCATGTTCCGCATTCCGTTAAATCATTCTCTAAAAACCAACTCTAACCGCACCAATGCGGGTTATGAAATAATAGATGCTTCCCTATTCTAAAATCATCGTTTAAAAATTAAACAAGCATATTCTATAAACTATAGGATAAGTATATAATAAACAAGAAAAAGTAATATCTCAAAAAATAAAATTACAACCCCCTCTTCTCAGGCTCTCCGCTCGTTGTCGTAACATTGTCACTTCCGTCTGCCAACAAATTTCACAGGCCACCACCTTTACATCTCCATTTTGCGGCTTGCTTAGGTTTTGGAGAAGGTATAATTTAATATTTCCCCCTCTTTTTAGGGTTTATAAAAAAATTATAATTTAATTGGTTTGGTCTATAGTTTAATTTCGTTTCAAATGAAGTGAAATCTTAGGTAAAAAAAATATTATTTGTAAACTACAAAAAGTACATAAAAATCCATCCTAATTTTTAAATTAATAATACCGCGTGGTGCGCAGTGGGACTCGACTATTATAACATAAAATGTATCATTAAAACTATAAAATTATGTTTATAAATATTAACCTTAAATTAAAGGAAAGGAAGGAAGTATATATGTATGTATGTATGTATTTTATTTATTTATTGATGATGAATTTGAAACTTTTTAATTATATTTAGTATGTTATAGTTCAGATTCCATCACTGAAAGTGATGGAATATTTTTTCTATACCATTTTAAACCCACCCACCTACCTACCCTACCCTATGCCCAAAAATTCTGGTGTGATTCCGTCATTGCCGCTGGCTGCCGACGAACTTTTTCCTGTGGCCGACGAACTTTTTCCGGCTACCGCCTCCACACCTCCACCGGCTTGCCTCACTCTTAGAAATGGTATAATTCACTTCTTTTCTCTTTTTGAGTTTTTTGTTCTTTTAATTTTGGTAATTCATTCATATGATACTTAAATTTATAATTTTGTTTTAGTGAATTAAAAAGTTAAAAAAGCTTAATACAAACTTATCATGAACAAATAGTCACAAATTTTGCACATTTTAGCACAAATTTAGCACGAATTTGACACATTTTTATCCCATCACTAGAAAACAAACAGTCACAAGGTGGAAGGACTAGAAAAGGGCAGGGATTATCCACTTACTAGACATGGAAAATAGTGTTACAATGCCATATTGCTTTATTGCTATTTTCAGTGTGAAACAAATTCACTTCCAGAGGAGCACCTTTTCCAGTTTTCCGTTGCTCTTTCATTTTCTTGAGACAAATATTTGCATTTTCCTTTTTTCTTTTTCTCAGTTTCCTTAGCTAAGTATTATGCTGCCAACAGTAAAATTTCTGATATAGAATAGTCATAATTCACACCCCCACATTGCACGGTTTCATCTCTAGAAATTTCTATTACAGTTTACACATTTTCATATTGCACGCAGACCAACCAGAATCCCAATAACCCAAGCCGTGGACAGTAGAGTTGTTGTACTAGTAAAAACTTATTTACGTAATATTGTAACATCACATCTGTAGACAGAAATCATAGTTGGGTTGTACATTCATAGTTTCATTTTGACTTATTAATTCCATAGGAGGTGTTACAAATTTAATTGCAACTCCTTGAAATGGTTCTTATGCATATGTTTCAATATGTAAAATATCAATATTTTTTGAAAATGAAATTTGGGAAGAAGCTAAAAGATTACATCTTCAGCATCAAAAGCTTCATCAAGGTGATAGTATCCTCGATATCACCTGGACTCACATAAGTCAACTTAGTCATGATCGAAATGTAGAATATCTCTTCAAATATGGCGGTCTACAATTTCTCCCTCCACAATTTCAACTTTTTATCATTGATGTTGCTTTCAATAAACAGAAAAAGGTGACTGTTGGAGCTTGTGTTCAGATTGATATGCAAAGTAGCAGACAAATGAAGAAGGAAGATGAATTTTACAGTATTAATCTGGCTTCAAAACCTCTCCGAGCGGAACTGCTAGCAACCCTTCACTGTCTGGAGTATAATCTACAAAGGGGGAATTTCCACTTATGGATTGGGATTGATTCCAGAATTGTGGTAGATCTCACCCAAGGAAGGTAAAAGCCAAATCTAGATTCAATATGGGTATAGTAAATGATGTTCTCAAAATCTGCTTGCTCTTTTTTTCAGTAAAATTCTCAAAGTGAACGGAGCAGAGATTTCATTGGATCATGAGTTAGCCAAGTCTGTACTTAGTTTAAGTAATAATGAATGAGTGTGTTTAGATTTAAAAAATGTAGTAAAATATTTGAGTAAATTATATTTATGTTTAGTGAATGTGTTACTGATTTATATTTGTATTCAAAATTTCATCAAACAAAAGACTAAATATGGTTCACTGACTTAATCTAATCAATCATGCATGACACGATTCCATATGTGGCTCGAACATGACACATCACGAAAGGCACAAATTACATATGCGGGTTGTGGGCCGACTATTATTTTGACAACATGGAATGACACAACACGAAGCACAGGAGAGGACCATAAATATATCAAGCACGAATGTACGACAAGAGTAGTACATGAAACAAACTATAACCACAAAATTGCAGATTATGAAATAATAGATTTTCCCCATTCTAAAATCTTTGTGTAAATGTCAAACAAGCTTATTCTATAAACTGTATGATAAGTATATAATTAAACAACAAAAAGTAATATCCCCAAATATAAAATCGTGACCCCTCTTCTTAGGCTCTCTACTCGTTGCTGTCGTAACATTGTCACTGCTGTCTTTATACAAGTTTTGCGGGCCACCACCTCCACACCTCCATTTTGTGGTTTGCTTAGATTTTAGAGAAGGTATTATTTGATTTTTTTTCTCTTTTAAGGGTTTATAAATTGTTTTAAATTAAATTACTTTGGTCTAGTTTAGTTTAATTTTGTTTCAAATGACGTGAAATCTTGGGGGAGGATCTAATATTGATTAGTCATAATTTATACTCGTTCCTTGCACGTTTTCAGCTTTAGAAAATTCTATTACAGTTTAACACATTTTCATATTGCACACAGACTGACCAGAATCCCAATAACCAAAGGCGTAGACAGTAGAGTTTTGTTGTACAAGTTAAAACTTATTTACGTATTATTGTAACATATGCTGATTTACTTCATAGTTGGGTTGTACCTTCATAGTCTCATTTTGATTTATTAATTTCGTAGGAGGTGTTACTTATTTAATTACAACTCCTCAAAATGGATATTAAGCATCCGTTCCAATATATAAAACATCAAATTCTTTGAAAAATAAACTCTTAAATTGTACTTAAAAGAGAACTATATCCTTTAATCTTCTAGAATATTTTGTAGTTGACCCACAAAAATCTACTAATATCATCCCCGTCGGCTGCCGACAAATTTCGCCGATTGCCAACTTCACACCTCTAGCTGCTTGCCTCAATCTTAGAAAAGTATAATTAACTTTCTTTCTCTTTTAGGATTTTTCCTCTTATTTTAGATATTTCATTAATATGATAATTAAATTTATAATTCAATTGCTTTAGGGTATAATTTAATTTTGTTTTATATGAATGAAAAAAAGTCCGTCTCTTGAAAGGCGGTGTTTCCATGAGTTATGGAAATACTAAGGTTTAAACAACATATTATAAGAAATCAAAATAAATTTTTTGGGTTTCATTAATCTGGTTATAAACTTATAACTATTGCACATTCCATAATAAAATTTTCTTATTGCATCTATGACCTTTTAACTTTCTTTAATTCTATTTCAACCCCGTATTTCCTTACACTACAAGAAACATGACCTATTACTTCTCCCCTTTTATCGCGGTCAATTTTTTTGAAGTAAATAATATTTTTACCACGGTTAAAAAATAACTGAGGTAAATAATCTGTTTTTTACCTCAGTTATTATACTAACATAAGTAAAAGGGGTAAGAAACGAAGTAAATAACTTTAACGAATAGCCTACAACATCTAATGTGATGTATTTTAATGGTTGCTAAAATTGCGTATTATTTCATTTTTAACAAGATAGCGTGCGATGGACGACCGGCGTTGTGGATAAGTAAAGATAGAACTTTTAGATGAAAAAGTTGAGAAGGATTGACTTCGAAAATGATGAAGTATTATTTTAAAATTCAATAAGGTAAGTATTGTTATGTTACAAATGAAAATGGTTGAATAATAGGGAAACAACCGACAGGTAAAGATTTTGAAGGTGCAGAAATAGAGGAAATTAGAAAGAAAGTCGGGGTGGTACGCTTGTCTCCGGTCTGGCGTTTCTCTCTCCTCTCAACGTCCCATGATCAGTTAAGTTTTTGGGAATGTAAAAGGACAACTAGTCTATTTTGTGAAATTGATTCATTTATGTCTATAAAAGTATTCATTGAATGTTTTGAATTAAAACCTTGTAGGAAATGGTGTTCAATGGTACGGTTGGAAATGGTTTTAAAAATCATTCACTGATCAAATTTTACCTATAGTCAATTACATATTGTTCAAATTAGGTAGTAAAATTATGACTAAAACATTAATCGTTACAATATCCTTAAAAATCTTTACAAATCCTTACAAATTAATACATAAAACTTTGAATGTTACTAATAAATGTCTTATTTCCAATATCAAAATAGAAATTACCATAAACTCAATCCCCTCACGTGATGATAACCTTGAAGACAATCGGCCCCCAACTTCTATCACCTCGAAGAACAAAGTGTCCCCAATCTTCAGGTTGTTGCCGACAGGGCCTTGATCTTCCCTTGCCCCGAGTAGTTCATGTACCACTCTCTTCCGTAGCACCTAAACACAACAAGGGTCTTCTCATTGGGGATAAGTGGTACAATTTCCCTCGGGATGTACTAATGCAGGAAAAAAAAATATTATGAATATATATATATATATGCAATTAAAAAATTAGTATTAATTAAAAATCAAATAATTTCATGCTTTTATTCATTGGATTGTGTTAGTCCTCACCAAATTTGGGTTTTTCCTAAAATTATTACTGCTTCAAAGTGCAGTGGAAATGCAGGTTATCCTCTGCCATCGTATGGTGTTCCAGCACAAACACCTCCGTTTCGGGGTTTCTCCGTTGTTTGGAGAACTGTATTGAAAAAAATAATTAATTTTGATAATTAAGTGTACGTATGTATCAGTAAATATATATATATATAGAATGGTAAAATACCTGGAAGAATGGGAGATTAGAGGACCCCTCACCAGCCATTATAACTGCATATAAATTAACAATGTTAAGGGCAAAATACCATTAGGAAAACAACGTGTGACGTAGGCCATGTATCGCAGGAACATGTTGGTGTGAACCAGTGGTTAAGTTGATATGTACCAGCGACGCCGACGATTAGTCGTCTTGACTGATATACTGACTGATGCAGAAACGATATTGCAGGAAGAAATGTAATGTAAACTTATATGTCTAAATGCGACATCGTTAGGACATCGGTTTTAGTTCACCTCCAAAGGAATTAGTTGGTGGACAATTTCAATATATTAAAAAATATTGGTGAACACAAATATTTGCTATTTTGAGAATGGTTGAAACAAATTAATCATTACACACAAGTCTGTTATAGTTTTATGTATCATCGTAACATAAAAATTTGGTTACCTATAGTAGGTTAAATATTAATGATTCAATAACATAAATATAAAATTCAACAAATAGTTAAATTATATAAACATCACATTCAACAAAATAGCCTTAATGTTACTGTTATTTGTCATAATTTCTTACAAATTCTAAGTACTAATAGGGTAGGATGATGTCATTGAAAACTAAGGGCACAAAACTATCAACTAGGTCGAAGTAGAGCGTGTCTCCAACGTTTAGGTCATCTCCATGAAGGAACTCACTCAATGTAAACTGATTGTGGATTAATGTACGTACGAAATGCGGTATGATATCGCCAAATGAAGTCTACACACAGTACTAATCCAAATCGCTACGAATCTACATTTGGTCAATGAAACTGGTAATAATTAAATTGGAATATTAAAGAATTTTACGTTCTAAACATAAAATTGGCATTTTGTAAATTGGTACACGACTTATCTGAACAAAATATCGCACATTAAGTTTGTGCACAGTACGATTTGTCGAAGAAAACTATTTAAAATGTTGAAATTATGCAGTGTTTAAACACCAATAAAAATGGTGTGTATAACTATGTTTAAGCTACATATTTAACAATTAAAATATTTTAATGTTAAACACACCATGTTAAACACATAATGTTTAACCCACCATGTTTACTTGGTGTTCATATAATGCAAAATCTCCCAATTTTAAACAATTACTGTTAAACACACCATGTTTACTTGGTGCTCATGATTCCAGGAAATCATATTGTCACGGATTAAATTGTATAATGATAGATAGAAATTGGTATGATTGAAATAAAATCAATTAATCGTTTGAATCAAAATGTACATGCGATGTCGCACATCCATCTGTTTAACCTATTGGTTAAACAAAATAACTACGATGTTGTATTGAGCAAAAATATGAATGTGAGAAATTGCACATTTTTTGCATAGGCCAAAGTGTGAACGACTTCCCAGCGACGTCGTTTAAAACAAGGGGTGAAAATGGAATGTGTAAACCTTAGAACCCTAATCCGTAGGAACAATTTGAAATAAACAACATAGAACACATAATTCACACACAATACTGAAAGGAAAATTCATATTTTCCTCTTTGTGTGATCAAGGTGAAAAATGAAAAATGAAGAAAAGTGTGACACCTAAAGGAATGAAGAGGCTATGGAGTGGAGTGGATGAGATTGAATGATGAACTCTTTTCCAACACCTCTATTCATAGGTGAACCAAGCAAACTCCAGAATTCTCTTCCATCTCCCCCAACAACCATAGTAAATGCTAGGAGTCTTCTAGAAGGTAGTCTAGATTCTTCCCTCATTATCCAAGAAGCATCCTCCCTCTTCCATCAATGGAGAGTTCTATAATTAGGGAGAAAACCCAACACATATACATAACAATGTCTATAAAAAAACAAATTGATAGAAATATAAATTCCTAGAGGAATTGTTTTTATATAAAAAAGGTCCTTTAGAAATCCGCTTGCCTAGTACGACATCACACCTTGATCGATCCGACCGACATAAGAGCCGACATATGACCGACATCGGTCAGTCTGATCTTGAGCCCTACCATTTTAGCCCACTAACAAAGCAATTGGGCCCCTGTTTGAACAAAACAAATACAATTGACATTAATAATGCTTTATAATATATTACAAATACTTATTGAATTTTATAATTGCCCATGAACTATACTAATGTCCGGTTTGATCGTAATCGATTTTACCACAATCGGTGAATTTTTTGGTATTTACACATTGGTCCCTCTAAGAGGGTGGGACAGGGTGAAATGCAAAAAATTTAGATTCAAAATTTCAAATTCAGGGCATCAACGAATAGGGGTATTCGTCCCTCATTTATATTAGTATTAGATCTTGGCTGGGAAGTCTCCGTGGGATCATGCCTTTTTATTTATCATTTTCGGGGATTATAAGTTTAACTGAGAATGGTAAAGGTTTGGAATCTCTATTGGGACTACATGTGAACTATTTAATTATTGCACTTAGGTCCCTCCACAAATGTGGGAGAAGTGGAAAGAAAAATTTGGAGATAACTTAATCTAATTCACATTGTTAGGTCCTAGATGTTTTGATTTAGGCGCGAACATGTCAATGGAACATGCCCAAATTATTCACCGGAAGTATATCAATAAACTTTGAAAATATTACACTATGGCCCAAACTTTCTTCCATGTTCAATGTGTTATAGCTTTGCACCCGACCGTAAGGTCAAATATTTGTTATGGAGATTATGCGTACTGTCTTAGGGGGATGCAAGCTGGGGTAATTTCCGTCATTTGTATTAGTATTTCCATCAATACCTAGATAAGCGATATGGGAACGATAATTTTCACCACATAGAATCACATGAAATTTCTTATTCTTTTTTTATTGAAAAAAATAATAAAATTCCGTCCAACATATTTTAGAAAGCGCTAGTGCGTGGTTTAGAGTAAATTGTAGATGATTACTCATAATTACACAAGGGGTTAGTTGGAAGAACTTGTGGATGACTATGTGGAATAAGAAGAGTTTGTTTGTTACTCTCAATTATTGTAAGTTCGACTAGAGATAACAACTTTTTTTGGACGATCGGAATCGTGTTTGGGACCATCGGTGAGCTTTTTAATATTTACACTCAGGTCCCTCCAAGATAGTAGTAGAAGGCTAAATACAAATTTGTAGATAACATTTTTTATTCATATTTCCCCAACAATGTCGTTCCGATCCCGGATTAAGAGGGTCGACAGAAGGGGCCCCAATCTTGACATGGAGTATTTTACGACACTTTTCAAAAATGATCCTTTGGCCCTCTTTTGAGACATCGTAGGTTTGTTGCCTAAAGAAAATTCACGGTCGAACAGAATCCTATTGGGCCGTAATAAAATTTCTAGCGAAAAATGAAAATTTGAGTCAAAATTTTCACCAAAATTTCTCCCCGACCAAAATTTCAAGTGATTAATATCAGTACCATTACCCATTTCTCATCTTTAACACACTTTCTCCAAAACCTACTCCACACCATCCTCTTCATTCACACCATTACAACAATTCAAGTGCTCAATCAATTTTTTTCTCAAACATCAACAAGTATATGATGATGGAGCATCTCCGGGTTCAAATTAATTGAGGTAGTTTTCCACGCATTCAATGTTAATTTAGCAATTTCATTACCATACCTTCTATATGTTATTTTTGTCATTTATCAAAGCTTGTATATTTTCATAATGTATGATGATTGTGCTTCATGTTACATAGTGTGTATTGTTTTTGTTTCCAAGATGATGGCATGTTTTTAAGGAATGAGAAAAAAATGCTTAGATTAGGGTTATTGTGTACACTAATTACTTAATCGTATGTACACAATATGAATGTACGACGTCGGTCTCCGATAGTCAGCCTTTGCGATATACAACCGAATTATGACCGATATTGTACATGTCAATAAAAAGCATGAATATCTTCAATGTCCGACTTCGCAAGTAGGTCAACTTTAGCGACATCAATCACCATAGTTTGCGATGTCGCATTTACCAATATCCATTTTTCCCAAGTTGACATTCACGTTGTCCAAGTATGACTATATTATGTATTTTTCATTTAAATATTATCCAATTCTAACATAAATTTTGTGTATTGGGTGTAAAAAGACAATGACGGTTATCGATGGACTGTAGATGGATGACTTGTCATTTCACTAGTCTCGCTGACAGTGTCAATACCTTATAAAGTAGACAATATAGAGGTTCAATACAGTTAATGTTTAAATTTAATATCTACCTTATGTACTATTATATATTGTAACATGTATTTATAATATATGTCATAATTTTGTGGATTTTAACCTGTCATTGTTAATTTTCCCATATACATTGAATGACAATTGAATGTTGTATGTTGTTTAACCATTTATAGAGTAATCCAATACTAAATAACATGTAATGTCTATCGACGAACGATTGTTTGTTTCATCAAATATATATTATTATGATATTGTATAAAAAACGTTCTCTCCACGATTATCCCACGAGGTTACACACACCGGTGATCCTATGACGCATAAGCGACGTTGCATGTAGGACCTGCGTGTAATTTTGTTTTGGACATCGCCTGTTCAAAATGACGTCGTATTATTCACATTTCCACGTCAGCATTCACACGTCATGCGACAACGCGCGATGTCGCTGATCTGTACAACGATGTTGACTGGAATGACGTCGCGGACTTTCCTCTCACATCGCATGTCTTGTTTGCTAAACGACGTCGCAGCTGTGGTATCCTATCATCAGGCTTAATGCCAGGTGTGACGTTGCACTTAATTTCTGCTGACGTAGCTCGGAAAACCGAGGTAAAAAATACACCTTTTATTACATCTACATTTACCTCGGTTTTTTCAGGGATTAAAATCGAGGTAAAACCCCTGTAGAACTGAGGTATTAGGTGCTATCTCTAGTAGTGGTAAGTTTATGAAAAAACGGTCTTCAAAGATTTTGTCCTGAAATTTTTAGAAAAGTCTAACACAAAAATATCATAATTCGTACCATTACCTTATACTATTCTATCTTATAGAAATTGCTAATTTAGCACAATTTCATATTGCACTACATAGATTGGCATGAATATTTCACTTTGGTGGAGAATACCCGATGGATATAAAACAAATTAGGAAATAAATATGTTATATAAATAGCACTTGGCATTAGCATTTGTATTTGCGTGCTTCGGTATACTCTCAGCACAAATTTAGCACACACTTATTTCCTCAGTAGAAAACAATGTAATAAAATATTTGAGTTAATTTTATTTATGTTTAGTGAATATGTAATTAATTAGATTTGTATTCAAAATGTTACTAAATAAAAGTCTAAATATGATTTGCCGACTTAACTTAATCAATCACGTTACGACACGATTAAACACGTGGCTTGAACATGGTACAAAACAAAAGGCACAAACTACATGGGTGTGTTATGGACCAACTTTTATTTTGACAACGTGGAACAAGACGACACGAAGAACGATAGGCACGAGCATGAGAATGGACCTTAAATATATCAAGCAAGAATGTGCGGCACGAACACAACACGAGCACGGAACGAAACCAAATCTAATCGCACCAATGTGGGTTGTGACATAACAGATGTTTCCCCATCCTAAAATATTCGTGTAAAAGTCAAACAACAAGCATATTATATAAACTATAGGATACATATATAATAAAACAAGAAAAAGTAATATATCAATAAATAAATAAATAATAATATATATAATATAAACCAGAAGGAGAAAACGTCTACAGTCTATATTTACACGTAAATATAATTTGCAGAGTGACAAAGGCATAATTAGTTTGTAAATTGCTGTTCTTCCTGATCATCGACATCCATATTTTTACAGAGATGGTAGAAAAGATTTTGAAGAGAGCATCCTAAACCCCTTTTAATAATTTAATAATATAAACCAGAAGGAGTCAATGTCGACAGCCTATATTGACACGTAAATATAATTTCTAGAGTGACAGAGACATAATTAGTTTGTAAATTATTGTTCTTGCTGATAAACTATCGCTATATTTTTGCAGAGACGATAGAAAAACTTTTGAAGAAAACACTCTAAACCCCCGCTTAAACCCACCCACCTATCTATCCCATCCTAAGCCCAAAAAATCTGGTATAATTCCGTCATTGCTGCTGGCTGCCGACGAACTTTTGCTGGCTGCCACCTCCACACCTCCAGCGGCTTGCCTCACTCTTAGAAAATGTATAATTAACCTCTTTTCTCTTTTCTGGTTTTTTTACTTTTACTTTCAGGAATTCATTAATATGTTAGTTAAATTTGTATTTTGTTTTAGTGAATTAAAAATTTAGAAAAAAATACAGACTTATCATGAACATACAGTCACAAATTTAGCACATTTTAACACAAATTTGGCACAAATTTGGCACATTTTTATTCCCTCACTAGAAACTAAACAGTCACAAGGTGGAGGGACTAGAAAATTGGAGGGGCTAGAATATGACCAGGATTATCCACTTACCGGACATGGAAATGTTGCTATAGTGCCATATTGCTTTATTACCATTTTCAGTGTGAAAAACATTAAGTTCCATAGGAGCACCTTTTCCAGTTTTCCATTGTTTTTTTTATTTTCTTGAGAAAAATATTTGCATTTTCCTCTTTTTTTTTCATTTTCTCAGTTTCCTCAACCAAGTACTTTCATGTTAGCATTAAAAATTCTGATATAGAATAGTCATAATTCATCCCCGCACATTTCACGGTTTCCTCTCTAGAAATTTTGATTACAGTTTAGCACATTTTCATATTGCACGTAGACTGACCAGAATCCCAATAGCTCAAGGCGTGGACAATAGAATTGTTATACCAGTTAAAAATTATTTACGTATTATTGTAACATCTGCTGATGGACATCAAAGTTGGGTTGTACATTCTTAGTTTAATTTTGACTTATTAATTATGTAGGAGGTGTTACATATTTAATTACAACTCCTCAAAGTGGATCTTATGCATCTGTTTCAATATGTAAAATATCATTTTTTTTGAAAATGAAAATTTGTAAGAAGCTAAAAGATTACATCTTCTGTATCAAAAGATTTCTCAAGGCGATAGTATCCATGATATTACCTGGAATCACATAAGTCAAGTTAGTCGGGATCGAAATGTAGAATCTCTCTTCAAATATGGCAGTCTGCAATTACACCCCTCCACAGTTTCAACTTTTAATCACTGATATTGCTTTCAATAAACCAAAAAAGGTGACTGTTTGAACTTGGGTTCAAATTTATAAGCAAAGTAGCAGACATATGAAGAAGGAAGATGAATCTTACAGTATTAATCTAGCTTCAACACCTCTCCAAGTTGAGCTTCTAGCAATCTTTCACTGTCTAAAGTACAATCTACAAAAGGGGAATTTCCACTTATGGATTGAGACTGATTCCATAATTGCAGTGGATCCAATCAAGGAAGGAAAATGCCAAATCTAGATTCAATGGATAAAGTAAATGAAGTTCTCAAAATATGCTCGTTTTTATTTCTGTAAAATTTCTCAAAGTGAATAGAGCAGAGGTTTCATTGGCTTATGAGTTAGCCAAGTCTGTACTCAGTTTTCTTTAAGTGAAAATAAATGAGTGTGTTTAGATAAAAAAAACAATGTAATAAAATATTTGAGTCAATTTATTTATGTTTAGTGAATGTGTTACTGTATTATATTTGTATTCAAAATTTTACTAAACAAAAGACTAAATATGGTTTTCCAACTTAACCCAATCAATCACGCACAACACGATTCCATATGTGGCTCTAACATGACATAACACGAAAGACACAAAGTATGTATACAGGTTGTTGGCTAACTTTTATTTTGACAACACAGAATGAGACGGCACGAAGCACGAGAGATAACCATAAATATATCAAGGACAAATGTATGACATGAGCAAGACACGAAACAAACTATAACCGCACCAATGCAGATTATGAAATAATAGATGTTTCCCCATTCTAAAATATTCGTGTAAAAGCCAAACAAGTTTATTCTATAGATTGTATGATAAGTATATCATTAAACAAGAAAAATTAATATCCTCAAATATAAAATCGTGACCCTCTCTTCTTGGGCTTTTCTCTCGTTGCTGTCGTAACATTGTTGCTGCCGTCTACGTACAAGTTTTGCGTGCCCCCACCTCCACACCTCCATTTTGCGGTTTGCTCAGATTTTAGAGAAGGTATAATTTGATTTCTTCCCGTTTTAAGGGTTTATAAAAAAAATAATTGAATTGAATTGCTTTGGTTTAGTTTAATTTTGTTTCAAATGAAGTGAAATCTTTTGGGTGGGGGAATCTAATATTGAATAGTCATAATTCACACTCGCACCTTGCACAGTTTCATCTCTAAACAACTCTATTAGAGTTTAGCATGCTTTCATATTGCACTCAGACCGACCAGAATCCCAATAAGCAAAAGCATGGACAATACAGTGTCGTTGTAGCAGTTAAAAATTATTTACGTATCATTGAAACAGCTGCTGATTTACTCCATAGTTGGTTGTTCCTTCATAGTCTCATTTTATATTTATTAATTTCATAGGAGGTGTTTTTTATTTAATTACAACTCTTCAAATGGATATTAAGCATCCGTTTCAATATGTAAAATATCAAATTCTTTGAAAAATAAACTCTTAAATTGTACTTAAAAGAGAACTATATCTTTTAATCTTCTAGAATCTTTTGTAGTTAACCCATGAAAATCTATTACTGTTATCCCCGCCGGCTGCCGATGAACTTCGCCGATTGCCAACTCCACACCTTGAGCGGCTTGCCTCAACCTTAGAAAGGTATAATTAACTTCCTTTCTCTTTTAGGATTTTTTCCTTTTATTTTAGATATTTCATTCATATGATAATTAAATTTATAATTAAATTTATTTAGTGTATAATTTTATTTTATTTTAAATGAATGAAAAAAATCATGTCGCTTGAAAGACGGTCTTTCCATAATTTTTGGAAAAACCAAGGTTTAAACTGTAAATTATAAGAAATCAAGATAAAATTTTCGGGTTTCATTAATCGAGTTATAAACTTATAACTATTGCACATTGCATAATAAAATTTTCCCATTGCAACTAAAACTTTTTTACATTTCTTTAATTCTATTTCAACTTTGTATTTCCATAAGTTTACGAAAAGACAGTATTTCCAAAAAAATTATCTTGAAAAAATTAGAAAATTCTAACACAAAAATATCATAATTCATACCATTGCCTTACACTATTCTATCTCATATAAAATGCTAATTTAGCACAATTTCATGTTACACTACATAGACTGACATGAATATTTCACCGTTGGTCGAGAATACCCGATAAATATAAAACAAATTAGGAAATACATATATTATATAAATAGCACTTGGCATTGGCATTGGCATTGGCATTGGCATTGGCATTGGCATTTGCGTGCTTCAGTGTACTCTCAGCACAAACTTTGCACATACTTATTTCATCACTAGAAAACAATGTAGTAAAATATTTGAGTCAATTTTATTTATATTTAGTGAATATGTAATTAATTATATTTGTTTTCAAAATTGTGTTAAACAAAAGACTAAATATGGTTTTCCGACTTAACTTAATCAATCACGCACGACACGATTAAACACTTGTGATAAAGCATTATTTATGCTGGGCCCGAGTGCCTAGCCTAACCGGCCCGAGTTCCTCTATTTTACCCTCAAATTAATATCTTTTGGGTAATAATCATTGGGCCGACCCATGGAAGAGCTTCAATACTTGCTTCACAAACAAACAAAAATAGTTACCCTATCTACCAATCTATATAAAGGAGAGAGATAACAATATATACTCAACTATTGATTCCTAATTCAAACAAACTTTCCGACTATATCATCAGAAACTATTCCCCTCTGACAACTCCAGGGGACTCTATCTTGTAGATTCCGATTAAAGTAGCGGCGGAATTGGGGGCGACGATTTGGGGCGCATCAAGTTGGCACGCCCTGTGGGGCTGTTTGTAAGATCTGTCAGTTTCGCTGTTCATGTACGCTTCTATAGCAAGCACATTGTGTTGAAGCGAACGAGTCAAAGGTAAGACCTTAGGCGCAGGTGAGGAAGTGCAATCCCTTTACCGGGGAAGAAAATGGGAGAAAAGTAAGAAAATGTAGGCTGACTCCCCAATCCCTTCAAGCACCGGGAACAGATCCCCGGTGGCAGTCACATACCAGATTCCAGCCACGGTAATCCCTGAGGGGTCTTGGATTGAGGCTGCTATGCCATCCAGACGAATGTAGGTTAGTGGTGAACCCTGGGTAGGGGGCATCGGAGCACCTACCTCGCAGTTCCAGGCGTATCAACAACAAAAGGATGAGCCACAATTCGTGGTGGCCTCGACAGATTTGCAGGTAGAAGCGACAGTAGGCCCCACTCGAACTACTCAAGGCATGTATAGTGTGCCTCCCATGTCCTAGTAAGACATGGAACAATTCGATCAAACCCTTAGGTTGGCTGGTTATCAGGTGGATCCCCCGATGCTCTAACAAAGAATGATCCAGCAGCAGGTAGTGCCCCCACCCTTGATGCCCTTGGCAGTACAACTGAGATTTTAGCTATAGACCACCCCGAGAGCGTCATATCCAGCGAACGTGGAGATATGTGCCCAAGATCGACCTTAAACCACGTCCCCTAGTTTAGGTTCGATGTTGGCATACTTGATGCCTGTTTTGGCCCATCACATGCTGAACTAGGCGATTCCTCTCCCGATGGCCTGCCCGATGGGGCTCTACCCGGGTTATGAGAATACAATTCATCCATGGCCTTGAGAAGAGATCCCCTCATATGACCCTTACCACCAAGAGCAGCAACACCTATATCACAGCTCTGCCAAGCTTTAAACCAGGTGTACTGGATTTCCACTATGGATGCTTCATTTTTGGCAAGCCAATACGAAGATCCACGAATGGGAGGTGAGGCAAGTCACACCCTCACGAGGGAGCTGGATAGATTGATCACGCCCTTGGGCTAGGTCTTAGCTTCCTCTTTCAGCTTGGTAATCATGATGATCCGATGACACAGCGATGTAAAGTATCCCGAAGGGCTCCCCATGTGGAGTGAGGACACAGACCCCCGTAAGTTCATACAGACCTTCCTTAGTGATAAGAATCTTCTTGCGAAGACTCTGGATTACGAAATTAAGATCTTTGACTGAATGAAGGAATTTTACAAACCCTCTATTTGGCCGCACGAAATTGAAGAGTCTAGCACTCGGGGTACTCTCAATCTCGACTTGCTCACTAGCTAGCCCGCAGGATTAGTTCACAAGGTTATTGATACTTAATTAACCTACAGGATTAAGCATAAATAAAATATCTTGCAAGCACAGAGAAAGACCTCAAAATTTTGAATATATGATTGATAAAAGGTGAGGAATAAACTCGGCCATACCCCTCTATTTATAAGGATATTTCTCGCCCAAAAACCCTAGTTACAATAGGAAACTGAATCGACTTATAACAATAGAAGCTAAAGCCATATCTAAATAGGACTCCTAAAATAAATGGTAATCTACTCGAATTCTTCTCCAAGTAACCTTGAAGAATATTACCTTATATAATCTCACCAAATCTAAGTCTAATCTGAATAAAACTCAATATTTTCAAAACCCTAATGGACTGGGTCGAAAATGGCTCTTTAGAAGCCCACATGGCCATGCTATGAACTAAAATAAAAATAATGTTATAATAGTTTACAAAGATCACACTTCCTCGTTATATACCCAGTGGGAAAAAAGTAACATGTCTTCAGTTAATCGACAAGCTTGAATAATTAATATTTAGTCTTGAGTTCTTCATCATGAAGTTGATCAATCAAAGCATTCAATGTTGCATCTCTAAGCTTTGTTCTTGACCTTGTCATCAGTCCATCCATGTCACTTAGAGGATCTCGAACACAACCCTTGAATGTTTGATCAAGTTGTGGAATGTCTTCATTATGGTGGTAGTCATTTTGGTATCTCCATTTACCTTTAAAGGCGATTTAGTTTTGAGGGCAAAACCTTTCAACCATGGAGGGAATGATGGAGATACCTCCATGGTCGAAAGGTTTTTCCCTCGAAACTGAATCGTCTTCAAAGGGAAATGGAGATACCAAGACGGCTACCACCATAAATGAAGATATTCCACAACTTAATCAAACATTCAAGGGTTATGGTAGGATCCTCTAAGTGACATGGTTGGATGATGGCAAGGTCAAGAACAAAGCTTAGAGATGCGGCATTGAATGCTTTGATTGATCAACTTCATGATGAAGAGCTCAAGACTAAATCGGCCAGGGATTGGATTAATTATTCAAGCTTGTCTATTAACTAAAGAAATCATAAAGAACTCTAGACTCTTTTTTCCCACCAGGTTTTTAATGAGGTAGTGTGATCTCTGTAAACTATTGTAACATTATTTTATTTTATTCTATAGCTCGGCAATGTGGCCTTCTGAAGAGCTATTTTCGACTCAGTCCATTAGGGTTTCAAAAATAATGAGTTTTATTCAGATTAGACTTAGATTTGGAAAGATTAGATAAGGTAATATTCTTCAAGGTTACTTGGAGAAGAATTCGAGTAGATTACCATTTATTTTAGGAGTCCTAGTTAGATATGATTTTGGCTTCTTAAAGCTGCCATAAGTTGATTTAGTTTCCATTTGTAATTGGGTTTTTGGGCCAGACATATCCCTATAAATAGAGGGGTATGACCAAGTTTATTCCTCACATTTTTATCAATCATATATTCAGAGTTTTGAGATCTTTCTCTCTGCTTGCTAGCTATTTTCATTGTTACTTAATCCCACGGGTTAATTAGGTATCAATAATCTTGTGAACTAATCTTGCGAGCTAGTTAGCTTCATAAATCTTGCGCTTTTCAAGATTCAGAGGGCTAGTTTTGATCAGTTTGTGCGGCCACAATAGGGTTTGAAAAATCCCTTGCTTAGTCAAAGATCTAAAATTCTGTAATCTAGAGTCTTCATAAGGAGATTCATATCATTCAGCCTGATGAATTCGAGGGACTTCAATGAATAGTTGACATGTAAGCTGGTGGGGAGTTACCTTTGAGGTAAGCCTTGATTGAACTGTATAAAGGTAAGCAGCGGCCCGACGAATCAACAGAAGCATTCCAGAATCAATATTTGGATGAAATACTCAGTGTAATCAACCGTACCGAGGATGGGGTGATCCTTGGTTACATTAAAAAATGTCCAACCTTGACCTATACAAGAAGCTATTCTTGAAGAAACCAGAAATCCTACAGCAGCTGCAAGAAATTCTGAAACAATATTCGAAGATTGAGGAAGCTACAAAGTAGATAGAGAGGGGGACTTATGGGGTGAAAAGATCTCTAAAGCCTCTGAGCCAAGGCCAAGGAGGCTGGATACTTCGAACAAAGGCTTTGAAGGCTACATTCCTCTGACCAATACACAATCGGAGATACACTCATTCCACAAGGAATTATTTCAGAATCCCCCTCCCTGTAAAGACTTTCATGGTAAGTGGGATTTCCCAAGTTCTGTAATCACCACAAGAAGTGTGGCCATGATACAAATGAGTGTATCCACCTAAAAAAGGAGATCAAATGGAGGTCGACAGATGTGCAAACGAGGGTTTATTTTTGGACTGCGTCAAAAGACCAAAGGGAGAAGGGTCCTCAAAGGGAAAAGGAAGACGTCGCCACTGAAAACCTAATAAAAGGGGATTCAATCAAGGTGGTCAAGACCAGCAAGGGAACAACGAGGAGGAAACTGAAAATCAACCAGGAGAAAATGGTAGACCCGACGAGGAGGACGCAAATAGAAATTGGGGTGAAGGAGAAAATATAGTAATCAACTTCATCAATAGGGTGGTGAGTGACCATTTTTTGAACAACACCATAAAAGCACAATCCCATTATATACCCCCAGAAAAAACCTCCCAAAAATGATTTCTACCCGAGGAAACCATATCCTTCTCAAAAACAGACCCGGTACCCAGTCGAACCCCCCCACACACAGACCCGATAGTGATCCATACTATAATCAGAGATTTATACATCAAGAGGTGTTTGTAGATGATAGAAATGGGGTGGAAGTGATGTTCACCAACTGCTTTGATCAACTTGGCCTAGGGCGTGAAAGTCTAAGGAGAACGATTTCACCACTATCTAGCTTTACTGGGAAAATAGTGCTCCCCTTGGGAATCATAACCCTCCCAGTCAGGGTGGCAGATGGAGATAAAGAAGTGACAATAGACTGCAGCTTCACCGTGATCAATACTTTATAACCCTACAATGTGATACTAGGAAGGCCCTAGATGTGTCTGGCGCAAGCCATTTGGTCACCCTATAATTTAATGATGAAGTTCCCTACCTGAAAAGGGATAGCAGTCATCAGAGGGGATCAATCACCAACCAGAAGTTGTTTGGCAATAGCCCAGAAAGAAGCAAAGAAGGGGGATATAGTAGCTTCGATAAATGGAGAAGTCGGATCCACAGACACTGAACCGCTGACTGTTTGATCACAAGAAATGGTGGCCGTGGAAAATAGGATACCACCCACAAAAAAATAAAAACTAAAGGAGTGCCCAAACAGTTGATGGTTTATGGGCTAAATGTTGATGCCTCTTAAAATCCTGTCGAAGTAGAAGAGAAGGTCAATCTCCTTTGAGAGAGCCAAATCCATAAGGAAGAAGTCCAGAAATTGCTTCGAGCGGAGGTAATCAAAGAGGTATTTTACTCGGAGTTGCTGGATAATCCCGTAATGGTTCCCAAGCATGATGGCGCTTGGCTGATGTGTATAGATTTCACGGATCTCAACCATACTTATCCCAAGGATAGCTACCCTTTGCCTTTAATCGATATGTTGTTCGAAGCCATAACAGGGTATGAGGTGCTCTCATTCTTTGAAGCCCATAAGGGCTATCACCAAATACTCATGGTGGAGGAGGGCAAGCAAAAGACGCCGTTCATCACTAATGTCGGGACATTTTGTTATAAGAAAATGCCATTTGGCTTGAATAATGCAGGGGAAACTTACCAAAGGTTGGTCGATAAGCTCTTTGAAGATCAGATTGGCATAAATAGGAAAATATATGTAGATGCTGTGGTAGTTAAGAGCAAAGACTATAACCAATTCCTGCTGGATCTCGAAGAAACCTTCCAAAGACTCCAAGACGCAAACCCAAAGGTGAACCCAACTAAGTGCGTGATTAGAGTAGGGGCCGGAAAATTACTAGGATTCATGGTCTCAGAAAGGGGGATCAATGTGAACCTAGAGAAAGTTAAAGCCCCGATAACCATGAACCCCTCGAATGGTTAAAGACGTTCAAAGACTCAAAGGATCACTGGTTGCGATTAGTTGATTCCTTTCTAAAGGTGCCTAGAAACACCTATAATTTTTTTGAAGTGCTTCGAAAGGCCAAAATATTTGAATGGACGAAGGAGTGTGACCAAGCTTTCCGAGACTTAAAGGAACACTTACGAAGCTTATCTACCCTCATTAAGCCAGATAAGGAGGAAGATTTGTACTTGTACATCTCAGTCTCCCCTTTGCAATAAGTGCGATTTTGGTAAAGGAGAAGGAAAAAGCGTAGCACCCAATCTATTTCGTACGTAGGGAATTGCATGGTGCAAAAACATGATATATTTCCCTAAAAAAACTTATTTTAGCCCTAGGCCAAGCGGCGAGATGGCTCTGGCCGTACTTCCAAAGCCATAAGATCACCCTTCTTACCAACCACCCACTCCGGCAAATGCTCCTCAAGCCAGAGGCCTCAAGATGAATGACGAAATGGGCAATCGAACTGGATGAACACGACATCTAGTTCCACTAGAAAATAGCTATCAAGGGCTAAGCTTGAGTATATTTCATTATGGAAACAACAATTGCAATTGAAGTTGATAATGAGAAAGAGTCTGAGGAAGCGTGGAAGCTATACGTCGATGGGTCATCACACTCAGGGGGAAGTGGAGTTGGCATCCTACTCACTAACCCTAAGATAAAAAAACTATCCCTATGTACTGCACTTGGACTTCAAGGCCACGAATAATGAGGCGGAATATGAAACACTAATCACAAGACTTTGTCTAGCCAAAGACTTGGGGGCTCGATGCCTGGAAATTGCTACTAATTCCCAAATCATGGTCCAACAAGTCAAGGGGAATATGAAGCTAGGGAAATGAGCCTTCAACACTATTTGGAAGTGGTGAAGCCCCTCCTCGAGCACTTCCACCATTACATCCTAACACAAGTCCCTTGGGAAAAGAACCACAAGGCCGACGCTTTGACCAAGCTGGCCTCATCAGACTTGGATTTGCAGTACTAAGGGCACTTGATGATCAAAATGCTGAGAAAATGTAGCTTTGAGGAAGAAACAACAGTCACGATGGTCAAAGAATAACATTCATGGATAACACAAATTATGGGCTACATCCGAGATGGTACCCTTCCGGAGAATGTTGACGAAGCTAGAAAAATCAGACTGAAGGCTCCCAAGTATGTGATCCATGAGGATGTGCTTTATTGATGAGGTCATCTGTAGCCACTCCTTCGATGTGAAGCCCCCCATGAAGCTAATTATCTAATCCGTGAAACTCACGAGGGAGTGTGCGGAAGCCACCAGGAGGCTCGGTCGATAGCCAAGAAACTCCTTTTGGTGGGATATTGTTGGCCTAAGATGTTCGATAATGTTAACAAGCACATCCAAACTTGCCATCAGTGCCAGAGGCATGCACCAATCACACATGTTCCCCAAGAAGAAATTATGAACATAAATAGCTCCTGGCCATTTGACAAATATTGGATCGACCTGGTAATCCCCTTCCCAAAGCCCTAGGCCACTTTCGATACCTGATTGTGGCTGTAGACTACTTCAGAAAGTGGTTTGAGGATGAAGCCTTAACCGGCATAAAAGGGAAGGGTGGGATCGGTTTTTGCTAAAAGAACATCACATGTCACGTCAGGATCCCTCGAACCATCACAACTCACAATGACATCCAGTTCGTTAGTGAACCACCCATCCAAAAGTTGGTTTAAAGAATACAAGATCAACCTAAAGGTTACCAGCATATACCATCCCCAAGCCAATGGGTAGGTGGAGGTCACGAACCAGACCATCATCACTGGCATCAGGTCGTGGTTCGAAGGGACAGGAGGGAATCAGATCAACGAATTACCCAGTGTGCTATGGTCATATCAAATGAAGGAATCCTCTATAACGGGTGAAACTCTGTATGGCTTGGTCTACAGTTTGGAGGCAGTAATCCTCACTGAGATAAGGCTGCCTACCTTCCGAAGGTTTTTGATCAGCAATGAAAACCAGGAGGTCAATGTTAAGCAGCAATGGCTAGACTTGGACCTTCTCAAAGAAAAAAGAGAAAGGGAGCCACTCCACAAAGACAAAGTGAATGAAAAGATCAAACAGTATCATGACAGTAGGGTCCCAAAAAAAATCAAGTTCTCCCCAAGAGACCTCGTGATGAGGAGAATGAAAAAAATTTGAAGGGAGTCCGAAGGCAAACTGGAAGCAAATTGAAAAGCACCCAACCGAGTCGTCGAAGCATACTCTGAAGGCATTTATGTGCCAGAAACACCCCAGTGTGAGTCGATTCCTCGCATATGGAATGTCCCATACCTTAACAGGTACTATGCTCCCAAATCTCAGATGACTTGGTAAGGCTAGGACGTAGCTTACACTAAAATAGCTATAGGCTATGGAATACCTTCGATAGAAATACTTGCTGTAAGTAGACAGGATTTCCCCAACTCTTGTCACTAATCTATTGAAGTCTGCTTCTCTAAATTATTCTAATTTACCATACGTACTAGAACACACTCTGAGTTGAGGAGGTAGAAGTCCCTCACTCTTCTCAACGGGAAACATCATAAAAATTTAAAGGCCTCCGTGGCCTATCGAGCGCTTGGGATTAAAATACCCTTTACATGCATAAGTGCCCAAGGGACAAAGCCCTTGTAAAACCTTGAAAGGCCTCTGCAGTATATTGAGCTCTCGGGGTTAAAATCCCATTTCACATGTATAAGAGCCCAAGGTTAAAAACCCTTGTAAATATTTGAAAGGCCTTGGTGGCCTATCAAACGCTCGGGGTCGAATCCCCTTTACATGTATGAATGACTAAGGATAAAAACCCTTGTAAATATTAGAAAGGCTTGGGCGGCCTATTGAGTGCTTGGGGTCGATATTCTTTTTACGTGTATAAGAGCCCAAGGATAAAAACCCTTGTAAATATTTGAAAGACTTTGGCAGCCTATCAAACAATCGGGGTCAAACCCCCTTTACATGTATGAGCGCCCTGGGATCAAAATCCTTGTAAATATTTGAAAGGCCTACGAGGCCAATCAAGCGCCTGGGGTGGAACCCCTTACATGTATGAGTGCCTCAAAATAGAATCCTTGAAAATATTCAAAAAAAACCCCAACGACCTTTTAATCATTCTGGGATAAGTTCCTTAGAGAAAAAAAAGCCATTATACCTAAGAAGTACATATCTACTCATTTAGTAAACAAAAAAGTAAGCACTTTTTTCATATCATACAAAATGCCATGATAGCTTACAAGTAAGGGGAACAAGCCCCCATGCGTACATTCAAAATAAAATTATGACAGTACAATACAACAAATGTAACTACCCTGCCTACGCTAAAAAGCTAAGGGGGAGAAGCTCTTCCAAGGGGATGGAGACATTCTCCATTACTTAGGATTTGATAGGGCTATTGAATTCAAAAATTTCTTAAGGAAATTGAGCGGTTCCCCATCCAGATCTGTAGACCCTTGCACTTGGGAAGAGCTCAAGGGGCCTGTTGAGAGGCCCGCTATCGATTTTCTAGGCCTTCGGCTTAGAGGAACGTTCTCAGGGCTTCGTCTTCCTTTGTTATCTTGATTTCATAGTTGGGAGTATCCCCTTGACTGTTGTTGGAAGAGGAACACCCCTGTTTAGTGTTGGTGGCTACAGTTTGGTGGGCTGCCGAACTTGTGGATTGAACCTTTCAAGCAGAGCCAGTTGGCTGAGTCGAGGGCAGTGCAGGAGCCCCTTCCTGGTTTTCAGGTGTGCCTAAGCATAAAAATTCTGAACCACGCCTAGTGCAGGGCCTAGAAGAACGCTGGCCCTCAGAGCTCGAATTTGTGCTCTTCTTTTTCCCCTTGGAATTCTTCTTTTTTTTTGGGGGGGGGGGGCAGAAC
>JAULKM010138321.1:0-18575 GCA_032355605.1 Rubia tinctorum
GGAAAACCAAACCAAAACCCCCCTCTTTACATGCTTTTATATATATATATATATATATATATATATATATATAGCGTAGTATTTACCATTATATTAGCAAACACTTGGAAATATCACTCTTCTCTGTGGACGACCCCGACTTGCCACTATATACTTAATTGTAGTTAGTAAGCAAAAGGGGTTATAAATTGTATCTTTGAGAGGTACGGCGACGACCTTCCAAATTTTGGCACCGCTAGCCTAACATTAATTATGGAATCCATTTAGGTTTTTTGTGTTTAACGAAAAGAGTGAGACATATATTAAAGCAAGTGAGGGTTTGTGTTTGATAGTTGCAATTTAAAATTAAATGAATTGTTTTATGTATTATAAATTTCATTTCATTAGGGTAAAATTATACATTTTATTTTCTTGAAGTCGTTGTGACTAACAATATGGTATATTTGTTAATATAGCATACAAAATGACGATCTCTAAGAAAAGGACTCTTGATCAAGGGACTTCACTTTTCCGGAATGAAAAACTACATTCATCGAACCATGGTATAGATGAGGATGAGGATGAGGATGAGGATGATGGATCCGTGAAAGTAGGAATATGCTGAACTCATTGTAGAACCCTAGAATGTAGAATGGCTAGGAAAGAGTTAACCTTGTTGAAATGTTCAAAATGGTCAAGTTGGGTGGCGAATGCAGGTATAACGAGGGTTGACATCCGCTACAATAGTTTGCATGAAGTTCCCAAAGAATACAAAGCCACCTTGTGAATGGAATGCAAGGTAGATTTTGTGACTTGTTATTTCCAACTTTCTTTCCCCTACTATAAATGTGTCTCCGTGATTAACCCTGAGGAGGTCAAAATCATCACAGAGGCCATTTGACATTGAATCACCGGACATGGATGATTTGAGGAGGAAGGATATGTTGATGATGTCAAAGAGTTAGCATCAACATAAATACACTTTGTCAAGGGACTTCATTTTTAGTGATAAGAGGGGTGATTGCCCATAGCTAGCTTACACTCACATTCAACCAAACAGTTGGAAGATCCAAAAAATGAGGGCATTGGAGAACAAGTATAATATTAGTAACAACAATTTCTTAATATTGAAGAGTTTAGATTATCATGTGTACAGTGATTACAAAAGTTTAACTTCCTAACTTATGGTACGAGGGAAGGGAAAAATAAAATTCCGCAAAGAATAAAATTCCTCACCGGCTGAGCCATGGGGATTATGCTTTGGCAGCAATCAACCTCGTCAAACAATGTTTTGAAGAAGATGTGCAAATTTCAATAGATGGTGGGATGACCGAAGATGAGGCAAGTGCTACAACTAATCAATTCAAATGATATTGAAAGGCACGATCTATTCCTTAAAGGGCGACAAAACAAGGACGGAGTTTATGGGAAAGATGAAGAAAAAAGGATTTCGGAAAGAATTGTAAGAAACAATTTTATACAATAGATTTATATTTTCTAAAAGCATTTCTTAATCGTGTATTCTAATTGACCTTCTACTATGTGTATGAAAAAGTGAAGAGTGATCAATTACAAGGGAAATTCATTTCGAGCAATAAGCACGACATCCTTTGTGAAGCAACCGAGAAACCAGACCACTCGGGGCATGCTAGGGGTGTGGGTTCATTTATGACCCAACGAGAGGCTATTGTTCAAAAGAAGCCGGTTGCAAGAATCAAGCGACAATTGTTCAAACCAGAAAATGTCGACACTGCCTTACAATCTACTGATAATAAGGTATATGTTTACATTAACATATAGTGTTGTGGGAATACATATAGAAACTACTCCCGTGTGAGCTATATATTGACCAAGGTATAGGTGGTCAACCACTGCACGTGGCCAATGGAGTTCTGCATCAGGTGATGAAACACCATCACTCCGTGCCTATTTCTAAGGGTATTTCTAGGGTTTTGTTAGAGGATCCGTTAGTGTTGGGCGCCCGTTTGTCAATCATAGATGGAGAATATAAGAAGGTTGGTCCCTCGTGGGGAATGTTTCTACTTTGACCCCGCAGACTTATTAATATTGATCTTGTAACAGATCAACACTTGAAGGAAACATAGCCTGCATCACTTACATCGGTGAAAAAAACTCCAAGAACCGTCAAACCAACACCTAAATTGGGCCTGACAACACCTATAAAGGTTAGACCTCTAATTGCAAGAACACAAGTCCTTCGAGACTCACCACACTTTGTATGTGTCCTGTACAATTGGCTACAATCACATGATCGAAGCTCAACATACTCATTCTTGGGAAATGACTCTGTGTTCGGATGCAAATGGCATTTTTGGAGTGATTTTGAAGATCTTTGGAGATGTGAACAAATCAACCAAATGATCATGTCTATCTATACCTTGTGAGTTATATCTGTCATTTTTAGTCAAATACACTATTACATTTACTTTAGTACACCATAAAACAAATGGCATTTTGTAGGTACATGTATTTCACCCATAATCAAAAGAAACGATGGATTGGGTACATGTGTCCGGTGTCAATTCAAGAAATTGGTTGTACTAAAAATGAGAGGATTGACTACATTCGTAAGAGCCTAGGGCGAAAGGATAAGAAGATTTTCATTGCGACATACATTGAAAGGTTATACTAAGTTTGTTCGATTACAGTACTGGCAACAAAACACTAATTTCGTAGATAATTTACATTTTCTTATACTGGGACCATTAGAGACTGATTATTATTGTCCCCACCAACAACCGCATGTATTGGATGGATCCCCTGCACTTCCAACCGTCAGATACATTTGTTGAGATTTTGGAATTGTTAATGAAGAACAATAGCGTCCAAAGTAAATGCAATTTGAAGGTGGTCGAATCAAGGAGGACTATGAATTTTTTTTCCAATTAACAATACTTAATGGTTATTATAATTTAATTATGGATTTCATGTTAATTTCAATCAGTACAAGAAGTATGTGCAAACTTGGGAGTGCGGATATTATATCATATGTTATACGCACCTGAGTGCATTTAAGAGGTCAAATATGACTTACTTCAAATTGACAAGGTACATGTATAATTGTTTGTAGCAAGCAATGTAACTAAGCTTTCTTGTATTTTCTAGTAAGTAGTTATTGACATATTTTCTTGAAGGAATCAAAGTCCTACTCCCAAGATGATATCAACATTGTTCAGAATAATTTGGCTCGAAATCTCATACTAAATCGATATGCATCTCTAGGAAATCCGAATGTTGGTAAAGCAACAAATTTGGGAAAATAATGTAGCTTAGGACTATTGGAATAGATTCCTAGTGTTTCCTATTCCTATATATAGATTATTGTTAGGTTAGCGTTATCTATAGATTTTTGTGAACATGCAAGACACCATCATATATTGTTCTGTATTTGTTGCTGTGGTTTGAGGTCTTTTTTTGCGTCAGAGAAATGAAATAGAAATATGTGTTGACCAAAAAACAGAACATGTTTCCGAATTCGGAACTTTTCATTGATTTCGTATAGTCACGATTACAATTTCCGAGCTCGGAAACATAAGTTACGAATTAATTCTGAACTCGGAATTAATTTTCATTTAGGCTAAATTGTAGCAATCATTTTACAGATTGGGAATGAAAATTGGACAAGAGCTCAGAAACAATGAAAGTTCGGAAACAAAGAGCAAATATGCCATTTCCGAGTTCGGAGACTCAAAATTTCCGAGTCCGGAAACACCACTCAAGGTACGATGGATGCTGAAACTTTCCGAACTTGGAAATGATTAAAGGAGGTTTTAGTGTCTTTTTAAAAGGAAGTTTTTAATAGCGTTCGTTGGCGGTTTTAATGGCGGTTTTTATAATCGCCTTCTTTTGATGGGCAATGGAAGGCAGGGCCAGAGAAGGCACATTGAAAGTGCCTTCTATCATCCGATATAACCGCCTTTAATCGCCCACCCTTACACTAGTGACTCCTTAATAAGGAGATGCTTCTTAATTTAAAAGTTGATACCTCTTTATTTGTAAAATGTCAATCAATCAATGATTGATACTTAACATAACTTATTTTGTATTTTTTTAATTAATTGCAATTTAAAATGAAAAGGAAATGCCTAAGAAGTGCTTATTTAATGAGGTTCATTGTTGATGGTTAGTTCTTATCTAATTTTTATCAAAATTCATGATGTGGCACTTAAGAAGTGTTATTTATGTCCACTACTATTGTGGATGCTCTTAGTATTTATGATGGTTTGATATTTAAATTTTTATTTGTGATATCAAAAGTAATCACATAAGAATACGTTTCCTAACAAGTGGTATGTATTTAAGTTATTGACAATTTACTGTATTTTTTACTTATAAATTGCAATTATTGAACTAAATACTATATATAAATTTAAATTAAGTATTTTTAAAATTAAATATTATATTTTTATATAATATTTCTTGAGTCGGTCTGTTGAAAGACGGTCTTTTCGACGTGTAAATTGCAAACTAGAAAAAATAAGATAAAATTTTTGGGTTGCATTAATCGGGTCATAACGTATAACTACTGCACGTCGCATAATAAATTTTTAACATTCCAACTAAAATCTTTTACCCTTTATTTATTCTAATTAAACTCGTCTTTCCATAAGTCAATGGAAATACGGTTTTCCACAAGACTTTACCATATTTCTTATATTTTCACATTCAAAACACCCTATTACCTATTTTAATTCCTAAAAAATATATTTAAACTAAAAAATTACAGTTTTATGTTAAAAGGTAAAGTGACCCATCAATAGTTTTATGGACAGACAACTTTTCCCGAGCCTTTCCCATAATATAAATATAACTCTTTTTCTAATAGAATTGGAGAGTATACTAAAAACTAAAGTACGATGATTGAGTAGAGTAACAAATTTTCTTTAGTACAATTTACGCTACTCTCGCCCAACCACCGCCACTCATCATCCCCGCCACCTCTCCCGCCCAGCCACCCTTACATCCCTACCACTCACGTACCATGGCTTCTTCCACCGCCGATTTACCCTATCCACAGCCATCACCTCCGCCACCATATCCACCACCTGACCCACCGCTAGAGTTTCCGGCTTCCCCTCACCATCTCAACCTCTCCTCCCGTTGAGCCAACGTCGCCTCCACCACTTGATCCTCCGACGAGTTCTCCACCACTTGATCCTTCGACGAGTTCTCCACCACCACCTATAGATTAGTGTGATCCAAATCACCTCCATCCAACAAAATTAGGCTTTCAGGGCATTCCTCCGCTGCATGTCGAGCCTTAGTGGTGCGGTGCGGTTCCCGCACAAGCTGATTTGTGGCAAAGAAAATTGAGGAGTGGTAGGGTAGCTAGGCGGAGGGTTTGGTGGAGAGGGTTTGGCGGAGATTCAGAGCGGAGAAGGGCTAAAAATGGCTTCTTCCACATCGGCGGGGAAAGGCGGTGTTAGGTCTAACAGAGCGGAATCGAGGGGGTAGAGCACGTGAGGAAGAATTTTTATTTTTTAAAATTCAGGGACAAAATTGTCATTTACTATATAACCAGCCAATTACGGCGTTGACAATTGGAGTCAACGCCTCCCAGGGTTATATTAACACATATTTTATAAATTTAGGGCTATTTTGATACTTTTTTTATTTTATAGAGTTATATTGGCACTTTCAGTTTAGGGAAAAGTACAAAAATGACCCTATAAGATTGAGAAAGTGCAGGAATGACCTTGTAAAATTTGAAAGTGCAAAACTAACCCTAAATGTTTGTAAAATAGTGCAATTATACCCAAATTACATTATTCCAATATTGACCGAACATATTCAGGCATTGACCATTAATGAAAAGACCAAAATACCCCTACTCTTAAAAAATAATGACAAAAATACCCCTAATTTTTCCTTCTTCCTCATCACCAGCTCCTTCTTCTTCATCACCAGCATCACCGCCGCGCCACCAGTTCCGTCACTGCGCCAGCACCTAGCCTAGACCTGCCATCAATCTCCTCCGCCCAAACCCGTCGTGCCACCGCCAATCATCACTTCCACCGTGTCTCCGCTCAAAGTCACCCCGTCTCCTCCACCACCCATCTCTATCACCACCGGCCATCACCTCACCACCCCATCTCCACCACCACCCCACTACCGTCGGCCACCCCATTTCCATCATCCCATCCACCCTCGTCCACCACAGCACCCACCATCTGTTCGCCACCTCACCATTATTCCTCACCATCCACCACCTTAAACATCGTTCCTCACCAGCTCTGCCACCACCACCTCGTCTCATCGACAACCACTACCAAGCCCAGCGACTCTCTGCCGGCCCCACCACAAAACCCTAACCCTACCAAATCTCACCCCCAGCGCCACCCTATCCCGGTGCTACTTAAAACCCTAGCCCGCCCGACATCACCCAGCCCCGCCGCAACTCTCCCTCTCCCCCACCGCTCCCTTAACCCTAGCCCCGTCAGATTTATATGCTTCGATAGCCAGAAACAAATTTCAATCTACATATCCAATTGCTTTTGATCTGATTTCCAGAAACAAACTTCAAATCGACGCCGCCGCCGCTATGGACGGAGGAAACCAGGAAGAATGCGATAACAACCATGGAAGAATCGACGACAACCATTGAAGAAGCGGGAAGAAGACGAATCAGAAAAAACAAAAGCTGGGGAGAAAGAAAGAATGAAAGACTGAAAAAGAAAAGGGCATTAATGTCTTTTGCTATTTTTTGGTTTATAAATATTTTTATAGAAGGGTAAAATAGTCATTTCAATGATTTTCGGCCAATTTAACCATTTACATTTCGGTCAACGAAATTCAGAGTTATTTTTGCACTTTCAAATTTTATAAGGCCATAAAAATGCACTTTTGTCTTCAGTTTAAATTCATGATTATTTTGTCACTTTACTCTAGAGTGACATATACATATATTTCTTTTAAATGGGGCGACTTTAGATCAATCATATGATAATTATTGATGAATAGGTAAATTAATTCTGATTACAATCAGATGCAAACAATTATAAATACTAATCGAATGATCAAATCAGTTATATAGTTACTTTGTAGTAAATGATTTGGATCTAAAATTTGCTACTTGTGAAATGTTTATTGGATTCGCGACTTCTCTCTCTTTCTGAAACGCTTTTAAAAAAATGGCTAACTGTCAACAGATACATGCAACTCATCTTCTCCGACCATCTCTCGCCTGAGCCACCCCCGTTACGCTGCCACTGATAGAACCCCCCACCTCCTCCACCGCTATGGCGGCGCCAACGCTCAAATCTTTCTCCCAAGCCCTTCAATCTAAATTTCCCCCAATCTCCAATAGTTTTCCTTCAATTCCGAACCTTACTCCGACGACTCAATACAAAGGGGAACTCTCAGTCTTGTATTCACCTGATCAAATTCAAGTTCTCACAAATCACTACTCGAATGCCCTCATCGAAAACTTCCCGAAAAGTCGGCCGACGATGGAAAAGATTGAAGCCGATTTCAAGACGATCGGATTCTCCGAAAACTACCAAATTGGGGCAATTGATCATAGAAACATTCTTATACGATTCCAACATAAGGAGGATTATCAACGATGTTGGATTAAGGGGATTTGGTCATTCAATGGTTCTTTGATGCGGGTGCTAAAGTGGGACCCCGATTTCAAGACACACTTGGAATTTGCAATCGTTCCGGTCTGGATCACCCTACGCAATTTCCCACTCTACTACTATAACATTCCATCCATAGAAACTATTGGCAATTATATTGGAGTCTATATCAAAATGGATCTGGCTACGGAGCGATTGACCAGACCATCTGCAATGAAGCTATGTGTTCAAGTTGATTTGCAAAGCCAGCTACCACAATGTATAAGGTTAGGTTCAAGTATGGAAAGTGACAAATATGCTATAGAGTATGAGAATCTGCCTGTGTATTGTGGCCACTGCAAGAAAATAGGGCATAGTTTATCTAATTGCATAATTGCTAACCCTCTTTTGGCTAAGAATTTTTACACTAGAACTAAGTACCCTCAAAAAGATGTAGCCAAGGATGATGCTATGCGGAAACTAGTACTAGAACCCCCTGGACACACCTCAGGTTTCACTGTCTCATGGAAGCAAGGAGATTTAGAAAACAGTAGCTGGGCAGGACAATGAGTATCAGGAATGAGGACAATGAAAAAGCTGGGTTGCTGAAGAAAAAGATACTGAAAAAGTAGTGGTTGTTGACTGCTCAGACTCACCAACTAGTAAACCCTCAATACAGGGTCATGTGGAAAATGTCCAAGGGGATTCAAATGAAATGAGAACATTATGCACCCCTGTTGATTTCTCAGTATACAATGGAAATGACAAAATGCAAGAGACAATGACACCATCACCTACAAGCAACTCATCAAATGCATTCAAATCAAAGGATGACATTTCAGGTATCATTCTTCTCTCAGATTCTAACATTCTGCAAATTTCATCACACATGTCTAGTCCACAAGATGATAACAGATTTTCAGTTCTGATGGAGGGGGATAAAACAGATGATGAAAGTCTTCATAGGGCCGAATCAAGTTCTAGAGTGCTTCAGTTGGATGAGGTAAGTACTTTTAACATAACAGGGGATGAAAATTCACATAGTGCTAATAAAGATAAATCTAAACCAACTGGATCTAGGAAAAGAACTTTATTTAAAAGATTAAATAGGATGAACTTGAGATCATCCTCAAAAAGCAAAAAAAACAGTTTCCCATGATTAGCACAAATCTAAATATTAGAGGGTCTTGTTTGGAACATCAGGGGTCTAGAGACATCGTTAGATAGCCTTATGAGACTAATTACCATTCATAAAATCCAATTTCTCTGCATTTTAGAACCTAAACACACTTAAGATCAGATTGATAGCTATAGAATGAGACTAAAATTTGATAAATGCCACAATTAGGATGTTAATAACATTTGGTTGTTTTGGATGAACAACATTAATTTAACCATTACATTTAATAGAGGACAATACACCTTAGCAAACTTAAATGGCAGCTTGTTTACTGAGGACATGAATATTGTTTTCATTCATGCTTCTACTAGCATCAAGGATATGAAAAAGCTATGGACTGATCACGATATATTCAGTGGGAAAAATACGGTTCTAATTGGAGATTTCAATGCTATGAATTCGGTTGATGAATACAAAGGCCCAAGAAACCAAATAGGGAGAGTATAGATGATTTCTTTAGTTTCATTATGGGAAACCAGCTTAATCATATTCACAGAGTAGGAAACACTTTCACCTGAACTAATGGTAGGAAACCTCCAACAATTGAGCGACTAGATAGAGCCTTATCAAACCTGAATTGGTTGGAAAGCTTCCCCAATAGCTCGATTCACACCCTGAATAAAAACTCTTAGGATCATTGTCCTTTACTGTTTACCATATGTACTAAAATACCATCCTCTCCAAAACCATTTCGATTTCTTAATGTATGGCTTACTAGCCCTGATCTAAAGCATATCATAGAACTAAGTTGGAGCTCTCCAACTCAGGAAAAGGGAATGAGAAGACTTTTTCATAAGCTAAAAAGATTAAAACCAGAATTCAAAAAATGGAATAGAGAATGCTTTGGTGACATTAATCAAAATGTTAAAAGGGAAGAAGAAGGACTTAGGACTCAGGACTCAGGAAATAGCATATGAAAATTCCATCTCTATGGAAGATTTCATAGAGCTGAAACATAGAAATGCCTTGCTACTTAAATCTCTCACTGAGGAGAAACTGTTTTGGCAGCAGAAGGCTAAAACTAAATGGATCAAAGAGGGTGATGCAAACACTAAATACTTTCATGCTTCGGTTAGATAGAGAAGATTGAAACAAAACATAACTAAAATAAAATATGCTAAGGGGAGTTGGATTGACAACCCACAAGAAATTGAAAATGAAGCAATTCAGTTTTTTAGTGATCTATTGACTGAAGAAACTGATCTGGAGTCTAAGCTTTTTAAATCACATTTCTTAAACCAGATTCCCAACTTAGTAACTGTTGAGGACAATAAAACACTACTTAAAAAACCTGATTTAGATGAACTAAAGTAAATTGTTTTCAATCTGAATCCAAATGGCTCTCCTGAACCAGATGGTTTCACTACTGCATTCTTTAGACAGAATTGGGAAACAGTAGGGATTGACATCTGTCATGCAACTATTGATTTCATGAAAGGTAAGGAAGTACCCCCTGACATAGCTAGTTCTTGGATAGTTTTGATACCTAAGAAGGACATACCTCTATCTTTTGCAGATTTTAGACCCATTAGTTTATCTAACTTCATTAATAAAATCTTCTCTAAGATTATTGTTAACAGGATGTCTGATATACTGCCAAGAATCATATCTAAAAATCAATCTGCATTCATTAAAGGGAAAGAGATGGCCGATAGCATCATTCACCTTAAAGAGATAGTGGTTTTTTTTGAATAGTAAGCATAAACACCCCAACTGTATTCTTAAGATTGACCTTGCTAAGGCCTTTGATAGGGTTAGATGGTCATTTTTAAAGGATATCCTGCTGCAATTCGGTTTTGATGCTAAATTTACCAGGATTATAATGTCTAATCTTTCTTCTTCTTGATTTTCTGTCCTAATTAATGGTAAGGCAGCTGGTTTTTTCAAACCAACAAGAGGAATTAAACAAGGAGATCCCCTATCTCCAATCCTCTTTAACATTTTTTCTGAAGCTTTTTCTAGGGCCATCAAATTCTGCATATCTAATCACAAAATGAATCCTTTTGTTTTGCCATGTGGTACTGCCTCCATATCACATTTGAGCTATGCTGACGATACTGTGATCTTCATATCCAATTACTACTAGATTAAAAGCTTTTCTTCAAGTTTTCGAAACAACAAGTGTCCAAAAAATAAATTACACCAAGAGTAATTTCTATGTTAGTAGACATGTCTCTACTGCACATGTTAGAATGATTAAACATAGACTGGGAATGACACAGGGATAAATGCCTTTCACTTACCTAGGTTGCCCTATATATTTAGGTAGGCCTAAGGCAACATACTTTCAATCCCTATTTAAGAAATGTGATTCATTGCTGGATAATTGGAAGAACAAGTGGTTAAATCAAGCTGGGAAACTGGTATTAATAAAAACTGTGATGTTTTCTATTCCCCAACATTTGTGGGCTGTTTTGAAGCCCCCAAATTCTGTCATCAAGTTGTTAAAGAAATAATCGAAGCATTCCTATGGGGAGAGACTGAAAATGGAACAAAAAAGGTTTGGAGGAGCTTAAAAAATGTTTCGTTTCCTACAGAACAAAATGGTCTAGGACTTAGAAACTTCAAGGACATAATATACACTTTCTCACTCAAAATGTGGTGGAAATTTCAACATGGAACTACTCCATGGTCACAATTCTTATGGTTCTTACCTATTAGCAAAAGGATATCCCAGAATTGGCTTAGGATTTGTCATATCAATCCCCTAGCTAAAGCACAGGTCAGAGTTATCCATAGAGAAGGAAAGTATAATTTCTTCACGGCCAATTGGACAAATTTTGGAAGCTTGCTGGATTACCAACATCTTTTAAAGGGAGACTTTCCTTTTGAACTTTCCATATCTGACTTTGTGATAAATAAGTGTTCATTGTTGCCATTTTTATCTAATTTTCCAACTCACATATTCACTGACCTACAGGAAGCAACCATCAATATTGAAAGAAAAGACAGGATGATTTGGAAATCGGCTGAAGATGGCGTTTTCACTTTCAAATCAGCTTTTCAAGTGGTATCAAAAGGTAGAAGACCAATTAGAATTTTGAAATACGTTTGGCACAAAAACATTCCTAGGAAATTATCTTTCTTTTTGTGGAAACATTCGAATTCTATTCTGCCTTTTGATGACATAATTTCATACTCGAACATAAGCTTAGCCTCTAAATGCCCTAATTGTGACAATTGCGACAGTATGACACACTTCTTTAACTCCTGCACTTTCTTAGTTTCTATTTGGAACTTTTTTGAGAACTTAATTGGTTTCAAAGCACCTGAACTCCCTACTATATTTGATAGACTCTCATTTTACTGGACTTCAAGGGGAGATACGGATTTGCATGGCCGCATTTTGATATTACTTCCAGATTTCATATGTTGGAATCTGTGGAAGATGAGGAATAAATACTTATATGATGATAAGCCTCCATATTTGATTACTGCCATAGAATCAATAAGAAAGGATCTTTTTCAAATATTTCATACTCATCCTGTCTGTAGCAATAACAATAAGGACTTGCACTAGTTTAAACTAGGATTCACCCCAGCTTTAAAACCAAAACTGAGACCTACCTTCAGGGTAATCAGATGGTTACTTCCTACGGAGGAATATAAAGTTAATGTTGATGCTTCGTGGACTAAGGCAACAAGAAGAGGTTGTATGGGAGTCGTTGTGATAAATAAGATTGGGAATATGACTAGGGCTGTGATAAAGCCAGAAATGGCTTCATCTGTTTTACATGCAGAGGTTAAAGTGATCAAACTGGGATTTCAGGTTGCTACCGAACTTAATTTGGATAGCTTTACTATGGAATTAGATAGTTTAATGGTTATTAACATAATAAAGAACCCGAACAAGTCACCTTGGACTATATATGAACATGTCTTTGATATTCACTGTCTCCTCAAATCCACAACAATCACACACACACACACACACACACACACACACACACTTAGACAAGGTAATAAGGTGTCAGATTACATTGCTCATCTTTTGAAGGACAATTTTTCATCTAGGAGAGATTTTAATTTCCAAAAACTTGACATAAAAACTAAGGGTTTTCTATAACTAGACAAGTTAGGGATCCAAGATATTAGAGCGAATTGATGCTACTCATGCTTTCACTGAATTTTTCGTAGATCTTTATGAGGCAGCATGGACCAGGGATATTGCAGCAGGTGCTCTGTTGTACTGATACCATAGATTGCACGGTGCAATGGTGCAAGAAATTAATACAAAAAGAAAGAAACATTGGACTTCATAATGGGAACTTTGGTGTGGAGCCGTGGATCACAAAGATGGGGAACAAAAGGTGTCAAGAGTTTACTGAAACTCAAATACTTTGCAGTAGGTTACAACACGGGGGAGCAACCACTTTCATTCTAAGTATGGAATATTTTTGTAAACTTTCTTTATAGCATGATTAAGGAAATTTTGGAAGTCTGGCCGAATGAACAACATCGACACAGGGGGTGGAGGTGTGACATTCGGAAACACTACCAACATTTCTTACATCATTGTTTTGGTTAGTGCTTGCACTAGGAAAACATTTTGCCAATCATAGGTTAAGGGTGTACAAATGGACGATTTTAAGTCTCACTTTTGATGTAACGACAGTTACATACAGGAATGGAGAACCTAATAAAATTCTCCCCCATATTTTTGGGTTTTCTTAAAAAAAAAGAAAACAAGTTAGTTTTACATTATCCCTATAAAGTTTTACATGGTATCAATCTAGCCCCGATCATCTCTCAATATTTTTAAAAACCCAATCCGATAAACCCTAAAAAAATTCCGCTCACTCCAACCGGCTGCCACCCCTCTCCAATTTTTTCCGAATGGTACCATCTTACTTTTATTCCTCACATTACGGGTTTTTATTATATGTTCTCTGATAACTCTAGTCCTATAATCGTTGCCATCTATGATCAAGCCCCCAACTTCGAAATCCCCGCTCTTCAATTGCGTCTTGATCACAATAATTATTCACTATGGAGTCATTCAGTCAAATACGCTCTTGTCTCTTATAATCTTGATTCATTTCTTTTCCCGTGATCGACCCCGATGAATTTATTGAAGCTGCTTCAGACTCGACCAAGCCCCCATCTTCACCAAAGGTCAATCCATATTTTATTACTTGGAGGAAGAAAAATCGTTTGGTGCTACTCTGGATTCAATCCACTATTTTGTCTTCCTTTCTTGCTTATGTCGTTTGTGGAGTCCCTATCTCTGACACAAGGCTTATTTTGGAGCAGATGTTTTATGCACAAACTCGCGTCAATTGATGCATTTGAAGCACCAAGTTTATACTTTTACAACGGGCTCTCTTTGCATTCATGAATATGTGGGGAAGAAGTGTTCCCTCTCTGATTTCCTTACATAATGTTCTCACTTTATCTCTAATGATGAATCCATTGAGTGTCTTCTTCAAGGTGTTGATGCTCCTTATACGGCGTTTCACACTACCTTCAACATTCGCTCAGGTAGTGTCTCGTCCAATAACCTCTTTGGTATGTTACTTCAGAAACAAGCTTGGATTCATGAACATCATGCAGCAGTCCCGGGCTTCGCCGCAAATGTCGTTGAACCCCTACCTCAGACGCAAATGGCTCCTCTTCTCAGCATTCCCACCAGATCTATCATTGCCAAGGTCACAAGGCCTTTAAATTCTAGTAGTGTCTGAATGTTGAGGAGTTCCCGACCACTCGCCCACGTCCTCCTCGCAATGCCGGAAGTGGAAGAGACCGCAACTAGCAGCTGGCCGCATGCCAGGCCTATGCCGCCTCTATCGGCACTCCAAATTTTGCCCTTCACGACCTTGCTTGGTTCTTCAATTATGGCGCTACCTATCACGTCACCTCGTACTTTGGAAACCTATCTGTTCATTTCAATTACCCGGTCAATGATGGCTTACAAGTTGGTAATGGTACGTCTCTTACTATTATCATTTGGGCTCATCTATTTTTCCATCCTCGAATAAACCTGTCAATTTGAATAATATTTTATTTTTTCCTGATATTAGTAAAAATATGTTATGTGTTTCTCAACTCACTTTGGATAACATTGCTTCTATGTCATTTTTTTCCAAATCATTGTCTTGTTAAGGATCTGCAAGGTCGGATGCTCCTAACTAGAATAATTGAGAATGACATTTATCGTCTCAATCTATCCACTAATTGTGCTTCAACTCTTTCCTGTGTTTTTCTTGGTGCCAAGTCTGACCTCCAATCATAGCATGAACATCTCGTTCATTCTCATGAGTTTTCTCTTGGGTGTCTTATTTTTCGTTTTCAATTACTCATTTCTCAAAATAATTTACAAAGTATTTGTGAGTCTTGTCAACTTGGAAAAATTCATCGTTTACCTATTTCCCATGTTCATGAACCCAGTGCGTTTGTATTTGATTTAGTGTATTATGATGTTTACGGTCCTGCCCCTATTTCCTTATTTAATGGAAATCATTATTTTCTTTTTTTTATTGATGATTGTACAAAATTTGTTTGGATCTATTTTCTTTCTCAAAAATCACAAGTTCTTCTCTATTTTCAACTCTTTAAAAAAATAAAGACTGAAACAAAGTTCAGCTCTAAAATTAAACAATTTCAATCTGATTGGGGTGGTGAATTTTGTGCAGTCTCTACTTATCTTCAGTCTCAAGGTATTGCTCATCGTATTTCAACTCCTCATACTGAGTCTCAAAATGATGCTGTTGAACATCGCCATCGTAGGATTTTTGAAAGTCTGTCCTTTCTCTCTCGGGTTCGTTTACATATCACTTTTTTAAAGCCTGCCTCTCACACTCCAATCTATTTTCATAATTGTACTCTCTCTCCTACCTTTAATATAAAAAACCCCCATGAATCTCTTTATAAAAAAAATCCTGACTATGATTTTCTTAAAACATTTGTTTGTCTATGTTACCCTTTCTTGTGTCCATACATGTCTAATAAACATGAATATCTCCCTTCCCCTTGCATAATTTTTGGTTATAGTTCTAATCAGAAAGGTTATTTGTGTTTACATGTTACAACTAATCGAGTTTATATTGCTAGTAATGTTATTTTTAACGAAACCACCTTTCCTTATCCTGATCATCTTGGCCAGCTCCCTATATATCTTCACTCGTGTGGACTTCTGTTTCTTTGTCATTACTTCAGCTAGCATTGAGCTCTTATTCCTTAGCTCTGATCCCATAGCTGCGTAAGCCGACACAGCCTTCCACGACTTCTCTCTCTTCGTACAGTCGGATCAGAGCTCCACTGCAGCAGGTTTGCAATAGTGTGCTTACCAAAACGCTGGGTTAGAGATGGTGGCACCGCCCTCCTTGGCTGGCAACTCACTGCGCCCAAGTCGAGCAGAGCAGGCACTAGAACGTAGATCCCTCATCCATGATGACTTTCTGGCCTTCACACTCAATACTTCCAATGGTGCAAGTTCTCCGAGCTGAACCTCTTCTTCGTTGCGGATGACCTCCACTCTGGTTCTCCGAGCTTGGCTTTATTTTTTTCTTTTGACATTTCTACTTTTCCCTCTTATTTTCAAGCTTCAAATAATAGTGAACACTCTATGGTTACTAGTGCTAGAACAAATAATTTAAAACCAACATTTTCTTATCACCACTAAACATCGTTTAACTCTTTCTGATTCTCTTTATTCTTAGTAGATTTTTTTCTCTCAAGCCTATTAAATTCCTGAATGGTAAAATTGAATGCAAATTGAGTATGATGCCCTTATGTGTAATGGGACGTGGACGCTTACCCCCGCCTCCTAGTAATGCTAACATTGTTGGTAGTAAGTGGGTGTACATGATTAAGTGTCAAGCTGATGGTTCCATTGAAAGGTATAAATCTAGACTTGTTTCCAAGGGATTCACTCAGGAGAAGGGTGTTGATTATGTGGATACTTTTAGCCCAATGGTCAAGCCTACCACTATTTATCTTGTTCTGACGATTTCTCGTACTCTTAATTGGCCCATTTTTCAGTTTGATATTAATAATGCTTTCTTGAATGGTGATCTTTCTTAGCAAGTATTATGTCTCAGCCTCCCGGCTTTCATGACCAGACCTGTCCATCTCATGTATGTCTCCTAAAGAAGGCCTTTTATGGTGTCAAGTAAGCACCTCGGCTTTGGTTCACAAAGCTTCATCTTCTCCTTCAGGAATATGGCTTTGTGTCATGTAAGTCTGACCCTACGTTCTTTATTCATCGATTAGGCAATCATGTTCTCTATCTCATTGTTTATGTGGAGGATCTGATTATCACTGGTTCTACTTCGACTGCCATTTTAGAGTTTCTTATGAAGTTGAATGACACTTTTTCTCTTCATAATTTTGGTCCTCTGCATTATTTTTTGGGCATTGAGTTTACTGGCTCAAATGATGGTGTTGTTTTATCTAAGCAAAAGTACATTCATGATCTTTTAGACCGTTGTAAAATGGCAGATGCTAAGCAAATTGCCTCTCCGGCCAAACCAGCATCTCGTGTAGTCCTGGATAGTGATCCTTTGCATGGCGCTCATTTGTGTCGCAGTATAGTTGGTGCTTTGCAATATGTCATGATTACTCATCCTGAGATTTTTTACGCAATTAATTATGTTTTCCAGTTTATGCATAGTCCCCAAGAGCTTTCATTGCTCCACTGTCAAACGTGTCTTGCGTTATTTGAAGAGTTCGATTACCTATGGTCTTCATCTTTGCCCTTGTACTGATCATCATATTGTTGCTTATTATGATGCTAGTTGGACTTCTAATGGTGATGATTGTCATTCACATCATAGTTTTTCTATTTCTTATGGTGGTAATCTCATCAGTTAGTCTTCTTAGAAACATGTTGTTGCTAAATCCATCTCAGAAGCGGAATATTGTGCTACTGAGCTCATTTGGTTTCAACGGTTTTTGCTTTAGCTTCTGGCTCCTATTTTGCCTCGACCCATTAATCAGTGCTAATTATATGTTGGTCAATCCCGTCTTTCATAAGGGGTCTAATCATATCAAGATTGATTATAACTTTTTTCGTGAGCAGGTTGAAGATGGTTTTGTTGTGGTTCATCATGTTCGTTCGCTTGATCAAATTGCTGACATTTTCATTAATGTTGTTTGTACTGCTTGTTTTGTTAATCTTCGACCCATGCTTCATGTTGCTCCACCTCCATGAGCCTGTGGGTTGGAGGGTGGTATTGGAATAAAATATGAATTTATGGAAAACCAAAGTTGTATTGATTAGGATTACTATAGTTTTGCCTATTTCTAAGCAATATCTTGTATTAATAGTTGTTGATATCTTGAATGAATACAATCCAGTTTCACTTATTCCCTTACAACATTATTTTGAATTGTGTTGACTTTATTTCTAATTATTTGTCATGTGTATTATTGAACTATATATAATAATAAAGAGATTTTTACTCACGCTTTATTTAGTGATATTTTACTCATGCTTTATTATATATTTCTCAATTATCAGTTTAAGAATGTCCATTTATTTTCTTTCACCATGGTGCCTTCGAGATCACGGCTAGAACACGACTTCCATGATAAGCAGAAATTCCTCCACAATCATAAAGTTGTGACTCTCCCAATTGGGTGTATTACTAGTTAAATATTTTGAATGATTAAAAAGATATAATTATTCATTGTGAAATAGTGTGAATATATTTAATCCCAATTAGATACGACTTCACATTCCCAAAAGATACATGTCATTAAGAGGTGTGTCATTGGGAGGTCGTCGCCGTACCTCTCAAAGATACTATTTTTAATCTCATTTGCTCACTAAATACAACTAAGTAGATAGATTGGCAAGTCGGGGTCGTCCACAAAGAAGAGGGATTTTCCTAAGG
>JAULKM010138330.1:0-18574 GCA_032355605.1 Rubia tinctorum
ACAACCCAAAAATTTTATCTTAATTTCTTCTAATTTACACTTTAAACCTTGGTCTTTCCATGACTTATGGAAAGACCTTCTTTCAAGAGACGGACTCTAAGGTATATTATATTTTAATTTAATATTAAATTTAGATTATCATAAATTTTAACTCTCTTTAATCTGTATAATTAACAATTATTAAATATTGACAATTTAAGACTATATTTTTTTATCTAACATGACGAATTTATATATTTTTTAGATTAAAATTTAAAACTTATATTTTATATATTTCTAATTTAATCAATTAATCATGAATTGTTGACAATATCCTTAATTTAAAAAAATTAGATCTAACATACTCCTTATTATATTGTTTTATCACTATAAAATAATTTTTTATCATTATAATTGTTGACATAATTTTTTATCACTATAAATGAGCTCCTTATTATATTTTACCATGCATGGTTCAACCACTGGTGCTGCCGAAAATGTCCAACCTTTTAAGAAATACAATATTTGTTGACCACGATAGTTTTTTTTCCGGTCTTCCCTAGAATGTTTAATTAAAAAATGATCTATCTAGAATATTTTCTTGTCGAAAAATAGCACAATGTTATCAATTAATCACAATATATTAAAAAAATATTGAAAGAAGAGGAAAATGGACATCTCTAACTCAATTGCACAGAGTTTAATTAGTAAAAACTATCATTTAATTTAAATATTTTAAATATTATGTTAAAAAACGGTACTCCCTCTGTTTTTCTATGTTTGGCACACTTACCATTTTAGTATATTTTTCTAAGATTGTCATCTTTCCTTTTATGGAAAAAGTACACCATTCTCAACCACTCATTAAACTTTTTACTCTCATCATTCAATTTCATCCACACATTTCAACTTGCAAAAAAAACATCATCTAAACCTATGGTGCCAAACATAGGAAAACGGAGGGAGTATATCTAACGCATTAATAATTAGTACCATGTAATGATTGTCATTTTAATGTCACGCTCTCTCCTTGATCCGGATGATTCATCATGTTCTGCACTTTAATTCAGTTTAACTGAAATTTGATTTGATGAAAGGTGCGCCATCCTATCTAGAAAAAATGTGTTATTGTTCATTGAAGTAAAGATTATCTAATTCTCATCCTAAAATTGAGTTAACGTACATGCATTTAAAATATGTAAATGGAAATTTTTCAATAAGCCTTGTTGGCATATAGCATCTGGACAGATTGATATTAAGGAAACATCCCAACTACAGCGTTTAGAAAACGATTTCATTAAATTGGCATTAACGTGCTAATTGTTACTCATTTGCTATATAATGCAGCTACCACACAAGGCGTAGAAGAATCCAAGTACGGAGGAGGCTATGGTGGAGGTGGAGGTGGAGGCGGAGGCGGAGGCTATGGACGTGGTGGTGGATATGGCCGTGGTGGTGGATACGGCCGTGGCGGTGGATACGGACGCGGTGGCGGTTATGGACGTGGTGGTGGTGGTGGACGTCATTGCGGATGCTGTGGAAGATACCACTGCCACTGCTGCTCCGCTGCCGACCAGGCCGCAGCAACTATTCCTGAAACCAAGCCTCAGAATTAATTAATTACTTCAAGGCTTCATATATGAGTCCCTTGGCCTTTGGGTGTGCAATATTGTGACAAATAAGGCATGCATAGATCAATCACTCTCTGTGAATGGTGGGTGTGTGTGTGTGTGGTGTGCGTATTTCTTCTGTTTGTTTTTAAATAAAAAGCTTGTATGCCTATTATGGACTCAAACTTTTTAATTATCTACCATTTATGTACACTAGGAAACTTGTATGCGAGGAGTGGGGGACTTGCATTTTACATTATTGCAAAGCTATTTTCATTAAATGCTATTGATTTCTCTTCTTCTCTCTTTCTAATAATTATTGGTTGCATTCAAGAAAACACAACTCATCACTTTCATTGAAGAGGTCCTGTGACCATGCTAACCAATAATTCAATCGAACCAAAATTTTAATAAAGTATTATATTTCTTTTCTTCACGTAATTCAATTGAGTATTTTAACTTGAGAAGGCCTCCTAACAGGTGAAGTTATGGACATACCAGGGACCTAAATGCTATGGACATACCAGGGACCTAAATGCAGTTTGAAAAAAATTGAGCGAATTTTATGAATTGGGTCGGATATGTTGCGCAACACCAACACCAAACTCCTCTTTTCCCAACACACATTAAGTGACGTTAGTGTGCACTTTTAGTTGCATACAACACTTGATCGATTCCCTTTATCAAGTGGAAAAACCAATTTCTACACTCTAGTGGTTTGGTGCATTAGGTGTTTATAAATTTTATCTTTGAGAGGAGCAATGACGGCCTATCAATGAAATAATAACCATAACCATATCTTAATATTAGAATGAAATTAGTGCTCTTTCACAATGCACACAAGTCATAATGATACACTCTTACCATATTTCCCAAACTTTTCAAGCCCATACAAGGACTACGTCAAGGGTGCCCACTATCTCCTTTCCTTTTTATCTTGTGTCAGGAAGCACTCTCATCCATGATAGCCTCAATGCCATTCCAACAAGTATGCAAAGGAATTCAATGTGGTTTGGGGGTCCCACGTGTGTCTAACCTTATGTTTGCCGACAACTGTATCCTCTTTTTTGAAGTTACGGAAAGGGGAATGAGAGAACTAGCGCCACGCTAAACATGTTAGCAGCCTATTCAGGACAATGCTTAAATTTTGAGAAATCTTATTTTCTCATAATCCCCAATGCAAATGAATACACAACAAATCTCATCAAATTGAAATTCAACATAAAGCAAGACCTCCTACAAAGCAAGTACTTAGGCCATCAAATCAATTTTAAGGGTTCAAAGGCCAGATTGTTCAAGGGCCTACTAAGAAAGGTTATTTCAAAAACAGCGGCTTGGAGAAAGAGTGATTTGTCGATTATAGGTTGAATTACATTGTGCAAACATGTTCTATGATCTTTATAAAAACACACCATGGGGACATTCAGGATACCGAGAACAATAGCCAAATAGATCGACAAACAGATGTCAAGGTTCATATGGGCTAGAGACCCAGATGGGAGAGGGATTCACTGGAAGTCATGGGCAAAGTTGTCTGCATCAAAGTGGCATGGCGGACTAGGGATGCGGTCCACGTCAGAAATGAATCAAGCAATGCTAGGGAAGCAAGCGTGAACACTATTAACAAATAAAGAAGCTTTCTTCTCGAAGTTCTTTCTGGCAAAGTACTGTAGGAAGCAAAGACTTCTACAAATAAGACAGAAGCAAGGTGATTCGTGGGGATGGAGAGGAATTCTTTGGGGACTGGAGTTAATTAAACCACACTTAAAGTGGAAAATTGTGACGGGCGAATCAGTGGGTATCCAACAGAACTGGATCTCTAACCAGTCGAATCCTATACAGTTTGAAACAAGCATCCTTCCATCCCCTGGTTTCAAAGTGTCTGACCTCATTGATGCACATAAGTGTTGGAGAATGCTGCTACTTTCAACTCTTTTTCCAACTGAAACGATCAAGGAAATATTAAAAATCCATATTCCAACTCACATCTTTGGGGATAAGGATTACTTAGCATGGGACAAAGAGGTACTAAGCAAATACACTGTCAAATCGGGATATCATATGGCATGGGAAGCTAAGCCAAGAGCAGAATCGTCTTCGTTAATCATACCACAAGAATACTCAAACGAATCAAAGATGTGGAAGTGCCTTTGGAGTTCGAACATTCCATAGAAAATAAAATTTCTTATTTGGAGAATGATTCAAGGAGCATGCCCAATAGGTCCGAATCTAAGGAAACGAGGAATGAATCTATCCACAAAATGTCAGATGTGCTCAATTGAAGAGGAAACAGTGGAGTATATGTTATTTGAATGTCATCTTGCAAAAAAGGTACGGAGGCACAGCAGACTTGGACTCGATTTTAATAGTAATCCGAGGAGTTTCAAATTGTGGCTGCAACAATGGTTTAATATAGCCCCGAAAAAGGAAGATATTGAACTAGCATGCTTCATAATCTGGGCTATATGGTGTGCAAGAAACTCAGCTACAATAGATCAGGTACAACCATCGTTTGATCGTGTAATGGCTGAAGTTGTGGAGCTTACCATGAGAGCAAGGATAAGGGATACAAGCTGAGACCCAAATACAGATATACGGATAACAGCACATCAACAAGACATGAGGGAGGAACCAGTACAAGAAACCAGGATGGCGGGAGATATTTCTATCATGTGGCTGAAAAGAGACAGATGTGCAGACCATCTTTTCCAGGATTGTTCTATTATTAATACAGATGTTGCATTTTGCAATACAACATGAAAGGGAGTTGATGCATGGTGTGCTACGCCAACATCATGGGAAGGATGGAGGGGTACGGCGGCGATCCATGTATTCTCTGTGGCTCAAGCAGATTTAATGACCATATTACATAGAATGGAGCAAGAAAGTATCTAGGGGGCTTTGTGTATACTAATTAAAACGGATTGTGACAATGCTCTACGATATATTACCAATTTTCCAGAAGTCCCACCATATGTTAGACAACTAGTAAGGGAAATTCTTATTCTTGGAATGGTATTTTATAGTTTATCACTGGTGAAGGTAGATAGACTAGCAGTTGTAGATGTGCACAATCTAGCATGATCATGTGTAACATGTATTCCTCTACCAAGTTATGAATGAAAGTGAACCACTGTTTCCAAAAAAAATAACTTTAAAGGATCTAGAGTTTAAGAAACATTAATCATATCAACATGAACAATATTAATTAACTTAGATGATTAGACTAGGTAAATAAACACACCCCAATAAATTCAAGAGCAAGAAAATTAATATAATTAATAAGAGGAATATAAAAAAGAATTTAGAATTTTACAACCAGATGCATGATGGCTCTAATCGCCATACACTAGTGGAGAAAGACCTATTAAAGGTGGTTATAACGAAAGAGAGAAGACACTTTTAGCCCTAAATTTGATTAATTTCAATCAAAGATGGTTCAGAAACCACCTTTGATCAAGGTCTGAATTCAGTTCAGAATTCAGAACTCATTTCGGTGGTTCTAAAAAAACTGTTAGAAACTAATCGATTTTCGGCAACGTACCAAAGCCACCAGATCTATTGGGTGGGTTTTTACAACGGATGATGAAACCCAGCAACAACATTGAAGGAACAAAGAGCTACAAACATCAAACAGACAACTAGTGGAGAACGCCCAACATCGGAGAAGACCCAAAAGCAAGGGAACAACAGAGGCATAGGCGAACGGGCAAAGGAGGTTCAGCAACGGAGGCAGAGGCGAGCAGGTAGAGGTGTTTCAGCAGCGGATGCCAACGTCAGATCTTTAGTGAAGAGGTGAGGGTGGTGTGATAGTTGGAGGCGACGTGAGGGTGATCGGCAGCAATGGATGATTGCTGTGGTGGAATGTGGCAGTAATGGAAAGGGGAGAAAGTTTAAGGTGTATGAATTTTGGAGGGGAGAAAGTGTAAGGAGAAACGGCAGAATCAACTTTGCCTTAGGAAAAAAAGAAGGGTAAAGAAACCCTAGTTGGCTTTATATACTTGGGCCCAAAAGTCAAATAAAGACACACAATTAAATTTGGTTCTTCAATAGAACCGCCTTTAATTGATGCCAATTAAAGGTTGTTCTTGAAGAATCGCATTTAATCGATTTAAAAGTGCCTTTAAAAATTTGGCGTGACTTGAGAGGGAATTACGAGTTCGGAACCTCCCTCTTGTCTTAAGTAAAGGTGGTTCCTCAAGAATCGTCTTTGATTGCATTCCTTTAAACAAGGGTTCTCCACTAGTGGTATAAATCTTGTAAGTAGGCATATATCTTGAAAATATGGAATACCAGTGAATGACAATGAGAAAAATAACAAACCTTGATTTCTACTACGTCCAAAGCGGTATTACTTGACTCGGAAGTGTCATTCATTGAGGCACCCAAAATTTTGATGAATGTGTCCAACGGTGGGAAATGTCACGAATTCATCCAAAAAACACGCTTCTTCCCAGAGATTATAAAAATTAATCTCCAATGGTACTTGCAAGAAAATTAACTATAAAAACAATTGACGCTATTAAGTTCGTTGAATAAAATGAGTATCCAACCATCACCGCTTAATGTATGGCGCTATGAATAATTTCTTATCTTTCCGTTTAAGACTCTTACGGATGTAGGTGATCCGTTCCTCAAATGTGAATCCAATTTCTTCGGTAATCACGGGGCACAAATAGGCCACCCAACCCTTTGCATTTTGACACGCAATGTAATATATAGAAAAATTGACAACATTAATAGCATACAATACTTATTACTACCACAAATATGAATTTCAATGATTAAAAAATATACTCACGATATATAGAGGGACATTATGGTTTGGTTCACTTGCTCACACCTCCAAAGGCCTTAGAAGTCAATCCATGAGGCGATGATATCTCGCTTATCACCAAAAATACATTCATTTCCGAAAAAATAAGTATTTTGAGTTACGAGGGTGGGCGGAAAACAAATAGAACAACACCCTAACGAATTGAGGTGAAATCTTATTCACTTGCGCCCTGGTAAACGGAGCTCTATCCTTCTTCGGTGTTTGTATAGTTGGCTTATGTGTCTTAAGTGTCGCCTCCTTCAAATGATTATCTGTTTCCAGATCGGCAAAAATGAGGCAACGAGGCCAAAGAAGAAACAATTCTCTTCTTGGACCCACCTTCTTATAGTCGACATCTTGAATTGGCAAAGCGGCGTTGAACACCACCACTTTTTTCAACGAAACTCGACAAGTACCATCCACTATTGGTTTTCCGTGATGATGTCGCATCGTCGGGTACATAACATTGTCGGCATCATGGAGAGGCATACCTTTGCTGCCTTGATCAATGTATAGCTCACATGAAATTGGTGATTATATGGTATTAAAGAATAAAATTTAAATTAGAAGGAAATCTAAATATGTATTGATTTAGTGTGTAAAAAAATTTATAGTACCATTTCGGGTGGTGACATGATCACCTTGTCTAAGTTTTTGTCTTCTACCGCTGGTTTTATAAGTCTTGGCACGTGGTTGACCTCAACTTCGCCTAGCGAGTGGTGTGAACCTCTAGATGGCAGAGTCCAATTTGGAGCCAAGTCATCCAAATTGTCGGGGAAAGGTAGATCGTTCTATTGGATTAACTTCCTTATAAAAAGGACTTGCTGCTCTATGCGCTTGTCTCGTATAATCGCTTCTTTTTGCAAAATGGGCATCCTAGACGGTTTTGACCTATTGTAAGAGCGCACAATTTCAAATGCATCTTTTTGTGTTAATAAGGGACCTACCTCCCTAGCACGATCCGGGTGATCTAATTTATTCGTAGCTTCAGTAAGAATGTCGATTTTACCCGTCGGGACAAATTTCCCTTCTATTTGATTTTGTTTCAATTTAGCCTACATACGGCAGGTGATTAAAAATATGCACAAAGAAAAATTGATGAGGCATTGCAATGAATGAAATCAAAATTTAAATCTTCTGCAATCGGGCTAAATAACTTGCCCTGTTTTATCCCTTGGCCCTCTTGCCTTCCATCGTGTCTAGATCTTGGAACACCAATGGAATCAACCTCCTTTATATAATCAGTACAAAACTCAATCGCCTACTCTGCCACAAAATGCTGCACAATACTTGCATCTGGCCTGTACCTGTTCTTCACAAAATACTTTAAAAAATTCATATACCGTTCAAAAAGTTACATCCATCTCAAGAATATGGGACCACACATCTTAATCTCCCTCACCAAATGAGCAATCAAATGGACCATTATGGCGAAGAACGAGGGAGGAAAATACATCTCCATATGGCACAAATCTTCCATAATCATCGCTTGCATACGATCAAGTTTGGCAACACTGATGCTCTTAGCACAAATACTTTTGAAGAACAAACAAAGTTTCATAATGCACAATCTTACATGGGGGTAGTGACGACCTGATGGCTATGGCATTCAATTCTTGCATCAAGTTGTGGAAATTATGGGATTTTATACTCACCAACTTCAACTCATTCAAAGAAATACAAGAACTAATGTTTTACGAATAAGCACCAGGAACACTACTCTAGGTCTCACATTATGTTTTTTTTTCTCTGAACGAGACATTAAATAACAAGCAGGGGGGAGGTAACATTCATCACCATTCAACAGGACCGGAACTTTTCTTAATACCCATTTTGACCCTATCAAGTTTGGAGTTCACACTATCTTTGGTCTTACCAGGGGTATTCAAAAGTGTGTCCACTAAAGAGTCGCAAACATTATTCTCAATGTGCATTACATCAAGGCAGTTTCTGACCACCAAATCTTTCTATTAAGGCAGTCTAAAAAACTTGAACATTCTACCTTCAATAGCCGTTTTTCTCTCCCTCTTCCCAAAATCATTAGGTAAGTTCCTAACCCCTCTCAAATACATTAGCACCTAATAATGGAATCGGTGGTCCTCTGTCCTCCATTTCACTGTTAAAACACTGCCTCGTAGATCGCCACGGGCGGCCCTCTGGAAGAAAATGCCTATGCCCTTTATAAACAGTTTTACATCCATGCTTCAATTGAGAAAAACATGTTGATCTCTCACAAATAGGTCATGCATAGTGCCTTTTCACTAAGTATCCTGACAGATCATCATACATGCGGACTCCATCATTGAACAAAGCCAACAAATCATTAATAAGAGGAGAAGGGTGAAGATCTATATCATTATTGGGTTGCTTTGGGCCAGAAATCATCAACGACAGTAGCACATACTTACGTTTCATCATAAGCCAAGAAGGAAAGTTATAGATCACTAACATCACGTGCCAAGAACTCTGTTTGTTTCTCATATTACCAAAAGGATTCGTTCCATCAATTGATAGGCCTAACCTCAAATATCGGGGATCGCCCTTGAACTTAGGGTATATGGTATCTAGCATCTTCCAGTGCTCACAATATGATGTATGCATAATCACATCATCGTCAGGTTTAACTCTTTCAGAATGCCAATGCAACAACTTGGCATTTCCTTGCATTCAAATAATTTCTTCAACCATGGTATGATTGGGAGATACCACAAAAATTTAGCCAGCATCTTCTTCTTTGATCCACACCCAACTTATGTGCCCACATCTATGTCACCCCACTTCATCTCGTACCTTGACTCACCGCACACCTAACATTTTTCTAGTAACTCGTCATCCTTTCCCCTATACAACATAAAATCATTCGGGCATGCTTGGATTGTTTTCAATTCAAGTCCCACTGGACAAAGAATCATTTTCGCTGCATAAGATCTATCAGGCATAAGATTACCCTCGGGAAGAAATTCCTTAATTAATTCAAGTGTCTCTGTCATCCCTTTATCAGTCCACCCAAACTTGGCCTTCAAATTTATAATTTTTAAAGTTGCACTCAACACCGAATGTCTGAACCTGTTGTACAATGTGTTCCTTTTGTCATTTTGTAATGCTTCAAGAGCCTATGGTTTCCTTTGAAACTCTCTAATAACATCCTCAACCATCTCATCAAATACATCATCATCGTGTAAATCAACATCTCCCTTTCTTTTCCCATCTACAACACTCGCAACCTCCTTGTTCCACTCCTAATTAATGTATCTGGTGCCAAACCCCTGAGTGATTAGATGTTCTCGTAACTTTTTCCTCCCAAGAAATGCATGATTTTTACAATCTCTACAAGGGCATCGTGCACACACCACACCATTTTTCGATGCGTGTTCAAACGCAACCACAACAAAAGATTCAATTAAAGTAATGTAATCAGGCGATCTCCTATGATTGTTTCCAATAAGCCCTATATGATCCATTGCAAACACTTTACATGGAAATGCCATAAATTAGTGGGATGAAGACAAAAACATCATATGCCTTTACATAAACCCTAGCCCATATATTCAAAACAATTCAACTCTTATAATTAATACATGTAATGAAATCACATATACCTCCCCCAATTACATCATTTTCAATCTCCAAATACTACTAGGTTTCCAATTCTTTCCTTTCCCCAAATGATAAACCCGTTTAAAAATAGCTGTATCTTGACCAAAATATAGTTCTGATTTCAGAACTATTTTAAGCAATCATACCTTCGCATAATGCATAGTTCCGAGTGCGGAACACGGTCCCAAAAATGTTTTGGTTGAGAAACATCCTTCATTTCTTTAATAATGGTTCATCTCTGCCTTTTGAATTCGGAACATTCGTCAGGAGTAACGTTATGAACTCATAACTTTGGACCAACAAAGGCGAAAAGTCACAACCGTCTTTGAAAATGGTCGATCAAAGGTGGTTATTATTAGAACCTCCTTTAAATGGACAATTTAAAGGCGGTTCTATTAATAACTGCCTTCCTCTACTATTCAACCGCCTTCTAACTTGATGGGGAGTCCGATCGAAGCTAATTCCGATATTGAAACTACTCCTCAAAGGTGGTTCTTTAAAAAATGGGTGGAACCACCTTCTAAGTGGTGTCTTTAATGACCCATCCTCCACTAGTGTGGGTTGAAATCTACAGGTTTTACCCATATTGGTTGGTATATAAACCCATATTGTTTCACATATGGGTTGAAACCCGCGGGTTTACCCATTTTTACCCATGTGTTGAATATTCTTTTACCCACGGGCTGACGGGTTTCAAACCGATCCATTTTTTACACATCATAAAACTGGTTGAAATGGGTCATACCCATATTTTTTAACATCCCATATTACCCAAAACCCGTATTTGATCCAACCGCCCATTTGCCACCCCTAAATAGCGCCATTAGATGACGATTATGTATAGAGTCACTAGAACCTCCTTCTAATGTAGATCTGAACATGTATTTTGATAGTTGGGCTGGCAATAGATGGCTCCAAAACTCCAAATAATGACAGTTATAACAAAACCGTCGTCTAACGTAGTATGATAAACGGTGGTTGGACTTGAACCGCCATTGAAATTGTCATATGATGACTCTGTTTATTTACTTTTGTGCAATTTTGAGGGCACTTCTGAAGGCGGAACATGTGTCTGAAGTGCACTAAAGCAGACAATGATGGTGAACCGCCGTCTAAGAAATTTTACAAAAATATGCCCTGAAACCTACTATTTTAAGGCATTTCTAAAGGCACGTCCGAAGGAGGAAGTGCCTTCGGGATTTCACTTCCTACGTTGGTAGCTATTTCATAAATTCCTCTGAACTAAACAAAAAAAGACAATGGCAGTTGAACACCGTCTAAAAATCCAAAAAATGCACTAAAATCTACTAAAATACAAATATAACCCTATTATTTTTCAAAAGTGTCATTATGACCCTATATAATCTAAAAGTGTGATTTTAACTCAAACTTTTGTATCAAGTGTGCCGATATAACCTTTTCACGCTATTCCTGCATTGATTTACCCTTTTTCGGCATTGACCATAACTGAAAAGACTAAAATAGCCCTATTCTAAAAACTAAAAATTAAAGAGAAAAATACCCCTTGCTGTTCTTCTTCTTCTCCATAACCACATCCTCTACTGCTCTGCCACCCTGCCACCACTCCAACCGTTGCCGGCAGCCGGAATCTGGAAACAGAGGAAGGATTAAACTACATAAGAAAGAACATCGCTAAACCCTACAATATTCCATATATTGATTTTTAAAGGAAACAAAAGAACTAGAGAACAGGGGACCAGAATTCGATCAAATCAGAACATATACCTTGGAAACATTCTTACCGACAACCGCCACCCTAGACAGCAGAGCACCATGACCTCCCGCAATCGCCGCCGATCTAGGCACTGCAGCCGCCTGGTACATTGCTCCGGTAGCGAGCCCCACCGCCACATAATTATAAGCATCATCAACTCCACCTCTCACACTACAAATTCCACTCTCTAGCATATAAAATATCAGTGGTCAGCCCCATTATACCCAACCCATTCTCGAACTCCTGACCGATGGACAAGCTTTATAGATTCCCCTTTTCCACTGCCTTGAGCCCAGAAACCGAATCGATGATCTCGTCGTCGACTGATGCGGTCAAATAAGCAAACATGTGTCGTATGTAAGATTCCCCGACATCGAGCGTCGCTACTTGAGGGCCTCTTCTTGGAAGAGAAACTCTGACTAGTTCAGAAGTTTGTAAGGGGTCCGGAAGGCGCCAATTTGGAGGGGTTTTCCAAGATTTGGCAAGGTTTTAGAGGATCCGGAAGGATGCAACCCCAATGCCACTGCAAATTCCTAGCACCCCCACCCTGACGCCACACCAACCTGGTTCCACCACATAACCCTAGCCCACCCAACCCCGATACAACCCACCCACTTCCACAAGAAGAAGAAGTAAAGCCAAGGGGCGGAGCAAACGACGAGAAGAAGAAAGAAGAAAATAGATCTGAGAAGAAGACGGGGGAAAAGGAAATTGTTTCGTTAATAAATACTGAGGGTATTATCATCTTTTCACTTTTTTTAATTTTATTTTTTTAAAACAAAGGTATAATAGTCAATTTACATAATTCCAACCAAATTAGGTTTCTCAGGGTTAGATTGGCATTTTTGAGCAAATAATAGGGTTAGAAATGCACTTTCAGATTTTAAGGGTTAGATTGACACTTTCGATCAAAACATAGGGTTATTTTAGCACTTAACTCAATCTACTATTTGCAAGCTTGCGGTATTTCTGGAGGAGGTTTCGACTTTGGAATTTGTTTTTGGAGTGCACTAAAGTGAGAAACCCTAAAAAACATTCCACCATTACAATGGAGTGCAGTCATTTTTTGTTTCATTCTTCCATCTTTCCTTTCATTCTTCCTTCTCTATCTTTCTTCCTTCTTCTCCCCCACCTTCCCCAAATCTAACACTTCCTTCTTTTAGTTTAAAATGCCAATCCGCTTTGAGACTTAAAATATGAAGAAGGCGTGGTGATAAACTTCATATTATCATGGTATGGTTTCTTCTCCGTTTTGATTATTTAATGATAAACTCACCTATGAATTTTTTATGTATGTTATTGTTCAAGGTGGATTCATAATTGTTTGAATGTTTATTGTTACTTTTTTTTATTGTTGGTGGGTTTGATATGAGTATAACATATGAAGATGAATGCCTATGTGTTCATAAGAATGATGAGAAATTTGGGTTTTCCGATTTCAATAAAATTAGAAAGCCCGTAATTTTTTAAAATAAATTTCTGAGGTCGGTTCCGAAATTGAAAGTGGTTTCGGACTTATTTTCTATTGTCGAAAAAATACACGGTGGTCCAAACATAAACTTCCACAGTGCTAGGAAGCGTCGTGGAAAGGCGGTTTGGAACCACCGTCTAAAGCCCTTTTCACCACCGTTAATGCCCATATTCTGCACTGATGTTTTTAGAACCCCCTTTTGGTTATTTGATTGGTGAAATGTGCCTACTTGCTTTGAGATAGAATATATTTAACCATTTCAATCCATAGTTTCCTACTATATTATTGTTTTAGGTGTTTGAGGAATTAATTTTTTTTTGATAAGGTCATAATAACTGTTAAAATGGGCATGTCAAATTTGGCGCCGTTGTCGGGGATTTATTTAATTTAATTTCGTAGTTTGTTTTACATAATACCTTTCTGCCGTTTGAAGTTATTTTGAGTCTCAAAACAACGTTTTAATATCTTTTATTTTTTTAATTTTATTTTCGATCCTCCTTTTCTATATTATTTGGGGCTTCATTATAGTATTTAAGGACCTTTTGTACTGCTGGAATAATTTATCTTTCATTCTATAATTTTTTGAGATCATTCTCTTCTGTTGGATTCCAAACCTTAAACCTTAGGGTTTGTTCTTGTGAACCCTTACTTACTCTTACAGTTTCGTGCTTTTGGATCTTCCAACTTTGCGGCCGTGTCAACAATATCTTGAAAGTCAAGTAAGTATTGATCGTTGATTTGGTAAAGTCAAATCTTTTTATTAGTGTTTATATGTGTAAAGTCAAGTAATAGTTGGCCGTTAATTAGTTAATTTAAACCTTATGATTAGTATTACATATAGAAAGTCATATAGGGGTTGACTGTTGATTAATTAAAGTCAAACATTTTCGTTAGTGTTTATTTATAGAAAGTCAAGTAAGAGTTGATCATTAGTTAGTTAAAGTCAAACATTTTCATAACTGTTTATATATGGAAAGTCAAGTAAGGGTTAATCTTTGATTAGTTAGAGTCAAAAACCTTAGTTATTAGTGTTTATATATGAAAAGTCAAGTAATACAGATCGTTAATTAGTTAGAGTAACACCATTAGTTATTTATATTAATAAATAAAATAACAATATTGGTAATAAAATGCAAAGGGTGAATGAAAATTAGTAAATATTATTATTACGTCGAATATATGTATATATATATATATATATTTTTAAGAAATCTGAATATATATTAATTAAAGATTCCAAACTATTGCAATTTTTTGTAATGAACCGAAGAGGGAATTTGGCTCAAATCGGTAGCTATCGACGTCGCAGCCGTTATCTGTTCAATCGAAACCTCAACCGACATTGCATCTGCAACCAAAATCACTATCAACGTAGCACCCGCTGTTTGTTCAACCAAAATCGGGGTGAGATAGGTGGTTGGCGTTGGATGATTCAATTTTTGAGTTAAAGAAATCAAGAATATAAAATATTACTAATGTCGGTCAACCATAGGTAGCGGTGTCAGTTTGATCGACGTCGATCACCCGTCGGTCATATATTTCACTTCAAATTTTCAGACTTTTTACCTCTATTTTGATCAAGTTAAATAGTATTTTTTTACTTCATTTTTTGTTTCAAATAATTGAGGTAAAATAAAATTTTAACTTTGCTTAATTACCAAAAATCAAATAACTGAATTAAAAAGTCCGAAGTAAAACTTTTTTTTATCATGTCAACTTTTTATAACTCCTACTCGTTTGTAATTTCAAATATTATTGATCAAGTGAATATTACTCTTTATAGACCACTAAAATCGCTCTCAATCATTTTTTTAAAATAAATTTGTTGGACTATATTCTTTTTATTTTAATTTATTTATTTTTGAGATAAAGATAACACATTATCATCTAATTATTTAGCATTTTCTCCATCAATTATTCCCTAACTATATATGAATTTTTTTCTCAAATCTTTCGTGCATTTATGATGTAAAGAAACACAAAATGGGACAGAAGAAGCATGGAGTATTGTCCCGTGAGTACATGACTGCGACATGTTGGTTGAGTGTAAAACCAAATTATCCGAATTCAAATAAAGCCAATTGAATTTAATATAGTACGGTTTTAGATATTTAAATTGAATAAATCGAATTCTGAATATGATTTTCCGATTGGTTTTGAATATTAAAACTCAAACTGAAATTCGAACCTAATACCAAATTATAATTAATTAAATTAATTATATATATAATAATTAAATTTTAAAAAAACAAAAATAAATTTAAGTTGGAGGACCAATTTATAAATTTAAAAAATTATCCCAAACATCTCAACATTGATTGGATCAAATATACAAAAGACTGATACTAAAGAGTTTTACAATCCATATTCATTATAAAAAAAACAAGTTTAATAAGTCAGTTCGTTTAAATTCTTATAATTTTTAAAGAAAAAAAGGTATATGAATTATTATAAATTCTTATTGGCATCAACGTAAACGGAAAGGATTAACTATAATCAATAAATATCCATATCTAAAATAGATCTGCAGGAGAGTCCTAAAAAATTAAAATAAAAAATATCCTTAAAATATGGCTAAAATAATGTTACAAGAGGTTAAAGACACATTTTTAGTTTCTTTTTAATTTGAAATGTCTACTTTCCATCTTGAATTAATGGTAGAATAAAGGTGTAGTAAGGCTCCAGTAAAAAATATGGAGTATCCAAGAAGGCTCCTTACTAATTTAAGTGATGTCGTTCCAATAACGAAAACGACATCATTTTAATTATTTGGTAGGATTTTTTTAATAAAAAAATCAGACTTCAACTGTAAAACAAAACAAAAATAAAAAACAGAGAGGTCGTCTTCACCGGCAGGGGGTGAAAAGCAGCGGTCAAAGAGAGAAATTCCGATCGATGGAGAGCTACTACCTTACTCGCCGGATGATTTCGTTCTCCGATCAACCGCGCAAAACCTCAGATTCTTAGCTCCTTCCAGCTCTAAGCCAGAGCTTATTTACACAACGTCGGCGGAATCCCATGTCCAAGCAGTCATCGTGTGTGCCAGGTAGCTAGGCATCCATCTCCGAATCCGTAGCAGTGGACATGACTACGAGGGCCTCTAGTATAGCTCGTTTGCAGAATCACGGTTTATGATCGTTGATTTGGCAAAACTTTGGTGGATAACTTTGTCGATGCTTGAATAATCCTGGGTGATCAGCCAACCAAGAGAATGGAAGAAGGAAGTGCATTAGTCCCACATCAATAGCATGTTGAAACTAGAGGAAGAAGTTACTTATAAATAGGGTATCAGTCCACCACTTCCTTAAAAAGTTACCAAAACCCAGTTGGAAACCCATTTAATATCACGGCGTTGAAAAATGGGGCCTTAAAATGACTATTTTAGAGTTAAAATTTTAACCCGCTTATTAATTTTTTGTTCGTGTCCAAACGATCAAATTATCAAGTTTTTCGGTTTGAACCCAATTTCTAACCGAAATCGTTTTTCAAATTCGGTTCGGATAATTTGGGTTATTTGGGTTATTCGGGTCGGTTTCGGTTTTGAACATTTTAGGGGGAAAATCGAATAAATCGAACCGAACTAACCGAAAACCGACTAACCCGAACTGATACCCTCCCCTACTCAAGGCTTCGATGTACTCTCTCCGTCCCATCTAGATTTGCAATGTCATCACTATCACATTGTTCAAGAAAAATATTTGATTGTTAATATGTTTACGTATGTATAGTAATGACAAATAAAAAGTTGATATTTAGAAACCATTTGTTACGACGAATTGAACAATATCATATACGATAATATTATTATTAATAAATCTATTTAAATATGCGATCAAATTTCTATAGAAAATCATATAAAAAATGTAGATGTGTAAATATAACTGGTACATAGGGATAACTTCGGTAAAATATGAACTCAAATGAGATGAAATAAGCAAAACAGAACACCAGTAAAAATTTGCCATTTAATGCTTTAACATTCATTGTATTCTAATAAAAGGTTGTTCGTCAGCCTTGAGCGCCCCCAACTAACCGACACCACACTCCCAACCATTGGAGTACACCCGTGGCCGTAACATTCATTGTCTTCTAATAACCAACCACTTGATGGAGACGACAACAGCATTAATTGCACATGTTGCAAGGTTCCGTATCGCAGTTCTCTATTTGATTAACCATGTACAAAATTAGAGCTATACTTAATTACTCGTCTATCTCAAATATTACGGAATATTTTTCATCCTCATTAAAAATTTGTCAAATCATTAATATGTTTAACTATGTATAATAAAGACAAACAAAAAATTACTTTTGAGAAACTAATTGTCACTTAATTACTCATTCCATCTCATCTCAAATTGCATAGAATATTTTTCACACTCATCTAGGAACTCGTCTAACCGCTAATATATTTAATTACGTATAATAAAGGTGAATTTTTTTTATTTTTGAGAAACTAATTGTTATGACGAATCCAACAATATCACATATCAGGGTCATCTCTGACAATTGAAAGACCCTGTGCAAAATAAAAAATGAGATTCCTAAATACAATAATATAAAATTATCAAATAAAATTTATATTATTTGGTTTTTACTGCTTTTCAAAATAAAATATAAAGATAAAGATAAATTAATAACACTGCTTCCAAAAGTATCAGGTTTATTTTTTAAAAAAATTAATTAATTAATAACTAATAATAAAATTTGCAGTGCTACGATAAATCTTATCTTGTACAGTTTAATAGTTGATATTTCGTAAACTACTTATCGATAAATAATTGTACCACACTACTTATCGATAAATAATTGTACCACATTTTAATAATTGACATTTTGTAAATTACTTACCCACAGACGATCATATCAATAAATTTTATTTAAATAATACATTTTAATAGTTGACATTTTAAATAATACATTTTAATAGTTGACATTTGTTAAATTACTTACCGATGATGGTATCAATAAATCTTATATAAATAAATTTTTGGGGCCCAAAAATTTTAGGAATTTTGGGCCCTGTTCAAAAGTACCGGTTGCACACCTATGAAAGCCGGCCCTGCGTGTCTCGGCTTCTTTCGCCACCGTCGTCAATACTTCTCCCAATAAGAAGAAAGAAGATGAAGTTGCTTCCGCTCCTGCACACACTAAATGGGTTGCCGAAGACAAGGCTCTCTGTAGCCTTCTCTTCTCCTCTCTCTCGCCGGAAGCCATGGCTGAAGTCATCGGTTGCAAGACTTCACGCCAAATCTGGGAAACTCTCCGAGCCATCTACCAAAATCGGAGTCAGTCTAGCATAATGAATCTCCGTGTTCAAGTTCTGACAATTCGTCGAACAGGTACGGTGCACGACCTTCATCTCT